>JABSTQ010001435.1:0-20765 GCA_013358835.2 Ixodes persulcatus | reverse complement strand
GAAGCAGGCGATCCAGGAAATCTGCGAAGGAGCGTGTTCTTTAGAAGACGTGTCGACTGCCGTCGCAGCTGCCAAGTGACGGAGGATGCAAAAAGTTCCTTTTCTTATACTGCTGACGAACGTAGAGCAGCCAATCGTAGAAGCGCAGATGTCCGGTCCGAAGTCAGCCGCGTTGAAAAGAACGTATCCGATCAAGCGAAGGCTTGGGGGCTTTGGTGACTTGCAAGATGGGGCCGCTCACGGGACTGCCGTTGAAACACGGGTAGGATTATCAACCCGAAGCAGGCGATCCAGGAAATCTGCGAAGGAGCGTGTTCTTTAGAAGACGTGTCGACTGCCGTCGCAGCTGCCAAGTGACGGAGGATGCAAAAAGTTCCTTTTCTTATACTGCTGACGAACGTAGAGCAGCCAATCGTAGAAGCGCAGATGTCCGGTCCGAAGTCAGCCGCGTTGAAAAGAACGTATCCGATCAAGCGAAGGCTTGGGGGCTTTGGTGACTTGCAAGATGGGGCCGCTCACGGGACTGCCGTTGAAACACGGGTAGGATTATCAACCCGAAGCAGGCGATCCAGGAAATCTGCGAAGGAGCGTGTTCTTTAGAAGACGTGTCGACTGCCGTCGCAGCTGCCAAGTGACGGAGGATGCAAAAAGTTCCTTTTCTTATACTGCTGACGAACGTAGAGCAGCCAATCGTAGAAGCGCAGATGTCCGGTCCGAAGTCAGCCGCGTTGAAAAGAACGTATCCGATCAAGCGAAGGCTTGGGGGCTTTGGTGACTTGCAAGATGGGGCCGCTCACGGGACTGCCGTTGAAACACGGGTAGGATTATCAACCCGAAGCAGGCGATCCAGGAAATCTGCGAAGGAGCGTGTTCTTTAGAAGACGTGTCGACTGCCGTCGCAGCTGCCAAGTGACGGAGGATGCAAAAAGTTCCTTTTCTTATACTGCTGACGAACGTAGAGCAGCCAATCGTAGAAGCGCAGATGTCCGGTCCGAAGTCAGCCGCGTTGAAAAGAACGTATCCGATCAAGCGAAGGCTTGGGGGCTTTGGTGACTTGCAAGATGGGGCCGCTCACGGGACTGCCGTTGAAACACGGGTAGGATTATCAACCCGAAGCAGGCGATCCAGGAAATCTGCGAAGGAGCGTGTTCTTTAGAAGACGTGTCGACTGCCGTCGCAGCTGCCAAGTGACGGAGGATGCAAAAGTTCCTTTTCTTATACTGCTGACGAACGTAGAGCAGCCAATCGTAGAAGCGCAGATGTCCGGTCCGAAGTCAGCCGCGTTGAAAAGAACGTATCCGATCAAGCGAAGGCTTGGGGGCTTTGGTGACTTGCAAGATGGGGCCGCTCACGGGACTGCCGTTGAAACACGGGTAGGATTATCAACCCGAAGCAGGCGATCCAGGAAATCTGCGAAGGAGCGTGTTCTTTAGAAGACGTGTCGACTGCCGTCGCAGCTGCCAAGTGACGGAGGATGCAAAAAGTTCCTTTTCTTATACTGCTGACGAACGTAGAGCAGCCAATCGTAGAAGCGCAGATGTCCGGTCCGAAGTCAGCCGCGTTGAAAAGAACGTATCCGATCAAGCGAAGGCTTGGGGGCTTTGGTGACTTGCAAGATGGGGCCGCTCACGGGACTGCCGTTGAAACACGGGTAGGATTATCAACCCGAAGCAGGCGATCCAGGAAATCTGCGAAGGAGCGTGTTCTTTAGAAGACGTGTCGACTGCCGTCGCAGCTGCCAAGTGACGGAGGATGCAAAAAGTTCCTTTTCTTATACTGCTGACGAACGTAGAGCAGCCAATCGTAGAAGCGCAGATGTCCGGTCCGAAGTCAGCCGCGTTGAAAAGAACGTATCCGATCAAGCGAAGGCTTGGGGGCTTTGGTGACTTGCAAGATGGGGCCGCTCACGGGACTGCCGTTGAAACACGGGTAGGATTATCAACCCGAAGCAGGCGATCCAGGAAATCTGCGAAGGAGCGTGTTCTTTAGAAGACGTGTCGACTGCCGTCGCAGCTGCCAAGTGACGGAGGATGCAAAAAGTTCCTTTTCTTATACTGCTGACGAACGTAGAGCAGCCAATCGTAGAAGCGCAGATGTCCGGTCCGAAGTCAGCCGCGTTGAAAAGAACGTATCCGATCAAGCGAAGGCTTGGGGGCTTTGGTGACTTGCAAGATGGGGCCGCTCACGGGACTGCCGTTGAAACACGGGTAGGATTATCAACCCGAAGCAGGCGATCCAGGAAATCTGCGAAGGAGCGTGTTCTTTAGAAGACGTGTCGACTGCCGTCGCAGCTGCCAAGTGACGGAGGATGCAAAAAGTTCCTTTTCTTATACTGCTGACGAACGTAGAGCAGCCAATCGTAGAAGCGCAGATGTCCGGTCCGAAGTCAGCCGCGTTGAAAAGAACGTATCCGATCAAGCGAAGGCTTGGGGGCTTTGGTGACTTGCAAGATGGGGCCGCTCACGGGACTGCCGTTGAAACACGGGTAGGATTATCAACCCGAAGCAGGCGATCCAGGAAATCTGCGAAGGAGCGTGTTCTTTAGAAGACGTGTCGACTGCCGTCGCAGCTGCCAAGTGACGGAGGATGCAAAAAGTTCCTTTTCTTATACTGCTGACGAACGTAGAGCAGCCAATCGTAGAAGCGCAGATGTCCGGTCCGAAGTCAGCCGCGTTGAAAAGAACGTATCCGATCAAGCGAAGGCTTGGGGGCTTTGGTGACTTGCAAGATGGGGCCGCTCACGGGACTGCCGTTGAAACACGGGTAGGATTATCAACCCGAAGCAGGCGATCCAGGAAATCTGCGAAGGAGCGTGTTCTTTAGAAGACGTGTCGACTGCCGTCGCAGCTGCCAAGTGACGGAGGATGCAAAAAGTTCCTTTTCTTATACTGCTGACGAACGTAGAGCAGCCAATCGTAGAAGCGCAGATGTCCGGTCCGAAGTCAGCCGCGTTGAAAATAACGTATCCGATTAAGCGAAGGCTTGGAGGATTTGGTGACTTGCAAGATGGGGCCGCTCACGGGACTGCCGTTGAAACACGGGTAGGATTATCAACCCGAAGCAGGCGATCCAGGAAATCTGCGAAGGAGCGTGTTCTTTAGAAGACGTGTCGACTGCCGTCGCAGCTGCCAAGTG
Organism: Ixodes persulcatus; assembly: GCA_013358835.2. NCBI lineage: Eukaryota > Metazoa > Arthropoda > Arachnida > Ixodida > Ixodidae > Ixodes > Ixodes persulcatus. The sequence goes on along the minus strand of JABSTQ010001435.1, from coordinate 17,630 downwards.
ACGGAGGATGCAAAAAGTTCCTTTTCTTATACTGCTGACGAACGTAGAGCAGCCAATCGTAGAAGCGCAGATGTCCGGTCCGAAGTCAGCCGCGTTGAAAAGAACGTATCCGATCAAGCGAAGGCTTGGGGGCTTTGGTGACTTGCAAGATGGGGCCGCTCACGGGACTGCCGTTGAAACACGGGTAGGATTATCAACCCGAAGCAGGCGATCCAGGAAATCTGCGAAGGAGCGTGTTCTTTAGAAGACGTGTCGACTGCCGTCGCAGCTGCCAAGTGACGGAGGATGCAAAAAGTTCCTTTTCTTTCTTTTCTTTTCTGACGAACGTAGAGCAGCCAATCGTAGAAGCGCAGATGTCCGGTCCGAAGTCAGCCGCGTTGAAAAGAACGTATCCGATCAAGCGAAGGCTTGGGGGCTTTGGTGACTTGCAAGATGGGGCCGCTCACGGGACTGCCGTTGAAACACGGGTAGGATTATCAACCCGAAGCAGGCGATCCAGGAAATCTGCGAAGGAGCGTGTTCTTTAGAAGACGTGTCGACTGCCGTCGCAGCTGCCAAGTGTTGTTCAGTCCTTTCCCCAGAGCGCAATCGCTCTCGGGGACGAGACAACCGACAGTCACATTGGCCACTGTACGATAGGAGCTTACTGTTTACACCAGCGTTCCAACATGACTATCCGCACGTCGATCGATGGCACCTAATCCATTAAGTGGTATTAAACTTTTTAATGTAAACCGGAACGTCAACCTGCGACACCCCGCCCCCTCCGATCACGGCCCGACCAGCGGCATCAATTGCCGACAGTTTACGTCATCTCATCTTGTTGTTACACCCCTGATACGCGAACACACAGTCACATCGGCGATAATTCCAGTCTTCTGTTCACAAACCACAACACTGCCATCACGATGTTGCTGCTATGTTGCTGACACGCACAAATACAGAGCCACGTTGAACGCCGGTTGCACTCGGCATCGGAAAGCAGAAACGAACTCAGCAAGGAAGGCACCCAGGCAGCCGGCAGCAAAACCTGCCTGTCTTGGACGCAGTTCCTGCGATTTCCATAACGTCGAAAACGTCAACACAGTTCCGCGTGGTTTCGCTACTGTAGTTCCGCGTGAGTCCAGCAATCCGGAGACGGCCATCTTTTCGAGTCAGTGTTGCCAGAAGGAGAAAAAAAAAGTCAGCAGATTGATCCCCCAAAAGTCAGTAGATTTGCACAAAAATCCGTAGATTCCACGAAATCTGTGTTTTGCCAATGTTTTGCTATTTCCATTAAACCACACTTCGAAGAAACAGTATAGAGTAACAAATACCATGGTAATATACCCAAATAAAAATGAAATAACAAGACCCAACTGAAGTTTACCTGTTTTATGGACAAAAAAGTAAAATAGCACCGTATTTTTTTTTTTTTTATCAGCATTGATTAGTGTTGCAATTTCGAGGATTATTCTTTGAAATCGAGACTGAGCCACTTTTAGGATCAACAGATGAGTGCGACAGTGCAACATCCACCTGTCGTTAATATTGAAACAAAGCCGAAGCAACACGTTCCGGCAAGTCCGCGCGTGCGCGCGTACATGTCCAATGGAAGGAATGGAAGTCCTCTGCAAGGTGCCACCTTTGGCTGTGGAAGGTTTTTGACGCTATGCTGTTGGCGCGGAGCACTGTTGAGGCTACGGGTCGTCTGCTACGGGCTTATTTCTTTTTCGCCTGACCCAAAGTTTGCGTTCAAACGTGGAGAAACTTAATTCGTTAGCCTTTTAAACCACCGAGGAATAACATTATATAATTTTCTTTCCAGAGCCTGCCAAATAAAAGTAAAGAGCTGCAATTTGGATGTCCATCCCATGCATTCTGCCGGGCGAATGAATGAAAATGGCGGCCCTCTCCGCTCAGCTCGGAGCAGCCGAGAGTTCGGCGCATGCGCTCACGCCTCTCGCTCTGCGCCGCGGGCTGATTGGCTCACTCGGGAGACGGACGTTACGGCGGCGAGATCATAGACTGCCCAAACTCTCCCCATATATGGCTCTGGCCGGGATCTCACCATCGACGGGCTTCTGGGCCATCTAGCCAGTGCTTCGTCTTTAATTTTGGAAGATAATGAGTTTCCTTTTATCGGCGACCCTGGGAACTGAAGGGGCCAAATAATAAATTTTAATATGTTTACTAAAAAAAAAGTCAGTAGATTTTCTTGTTTTTCAGTGAATCAGTAGACCCGGGACGAAATCAGTAGATCTACTGATAAATCAGTAGACCTGGCAACACTGTTTCGAGTGTACGTGGCGCTGCTGGCACTGCTCCGGAACTTCGCTGTTTCTAGCGGCTTCGTTTGCTCGTTTGATAAAATTAGTGATAAAAACGTCAATGCAACCAAAATGTTCTGCACGTTTGGACTAGAAGACAAAATTTCAGGCGGCCTTCGCTGCCGCTGAAGCTCAATCAACTCAACAGCATTTATTAAACAACGTGCGCGACCCGCTCGAAAACGAAACCGAAAGAAGATGAGTCGGGAGGACGCAAGCTTTCTCGTCTGCCTAGAGGAGGAGCAAAACGTCTCGTTCCTCCCTTCTTCTCGTGTCCGCTTGAGGGCGCGTCAGTAGAAGGGAGGAAGACGCGCCGTTGCTACTTTTTTCCTCCATTTTTGCTTAGAGTGTAGTATCGCGTGTATGCTACACTGTTAGCAAAAATAACACGCCCAGACGTGTAAACCGTTGTCCCATTGCGGACGTCATAGCGTGTTCGTTTGGCACGCAGCCATGTGTGTTACATGACACACATGGCTTCACATGAGGTGCCGTGTAAACTTAACACGATACACCGTGTTTTTCTTCCGCTAAACACGGCTGAACGTGTTGGCTGAGCGTGCTCTGAGCGCACTCCTCATAAAACATGGCGGCCAGCAGCCGAGAACAGGCGAGAGACGAATCCAGCGAGACGCGCGCCTTTCAGCCGAAATGAGAGCACACAGAACGCGTTTGTTTTCGTTCGATTTCTTTTATACACAGTAAACAGTCTCCAAGCAGCGGACGTAGCTACGGGCAAAAGTACGTACGTGCGTCGTCGGCGGTCGGCGGTCGGCGGCGGCGTCGGTAGCTACGACGCGGTGCGACGAAACCGCTAGAAAGAAAAACGAATGCCGAACTTACATGGACAAATAACTCGAGCGAACTATTTGGAATCGGGCGGAAACTTGCGCCACCTAGCGAGATTTTTAGCAGTCTTTAAAAAAAAAACGACGACTTTGTTAATACGCTACGACCGACCACGAGTACACAGCAACCCTACATACATCACAGACAACACGAATTCCACGCATTACACAGCACCGACATATACACAAACACAACACCGACACTGCGCCCGACGCTTCCTACTCAACGTGCTCTTCTCCCGCGGCGTATATAAGCTTGACATGTGCGGGTGACCTCTTTGGTCGCTGACCGTTACAGAGTTAAAGAAGACACAAAACACGGCGCAATGGACAGCCGTAGGTAAGAACTGTTTGCATGTAAAAAGTATAGAGGCAAAATCTAATATGTTAGTCCGTTGCAAAAAATAGTGATGTATTAACAATGAATCTTAAACCGGTCGTGAATAAATTCAAATTTCTGTGATTTTCATGCTAGACAAGTGCTATGCGCAGTCCAACTAGCTTGAATAAGATAAAAAAATTATTGGGATTTTATCATTATGCAATTATAATAAATGCAAATGATCTTTGCGCATAGCATTTTTTATATATTCTTGTGAAGGACATCCGCCCAACACTTCACTTCCGCTAGTTGCAGTACTGGAGCAGACGCCTTCACTTTTGGGGGGTTTTGATCAGTGTTGGACAAAATACTCGATAAAAGTATTTAAGTTAAGTTACTAAATACCTGCTTCATAAAGTATTTAAAATACTACTCAAGTTACTTTCATTGTAAAGTATCTTGAGTAGAGTACAAATACTTAGAGATGTATTTCAGTTACTTTTGAAGATACTTCCGCATTGCTTAATCTGTATCGACGTCATTGTCAACGACAATTTTGCAGCTACGCAAATCTGGGTTACCAGAATGGTTTCTTAGCACGCAACAACACAAAACGGAAGAAAAAAAAGTATCGTATGGCTATTTTATGCAGTCCAATTATAAAGAGCAAAAATTGTCACGAATGATATATGATGAGGCGGCGAATAACTGAACAAACTTAACATTTAATGGGGCGAACTTGTTCCCAAAACAAAAAAGAGAAATGCTAGCGTCGCAGGCGTCAATGTCGGCGAAACGGCAGGATCGACCGCTGGGGCGAGACTGACTCCGGACCGCCACACGGAGCACCTATTGTACCCGCGTGGGTTTCTGGAACATTTGGCGTAGAAAGTTCGGCGCGTAGAACATTCGTAACTCCATCAGACGACGAAATTCTCAAACTTACCAGAGTGTCAAGTTGAAGGAATAAATGAAAGAGAAGTCCGCTTTCTGGTGTCGAACCCGGAGCCTCCGCGAGAGAGCGAAGCGCGGTAACCATTCGGCCACGCGCTCGCTGGGCAACGCGCGTGGCGATATCACTGATAGATGTTACAAAACATTTCTGGGACAACACGTTAACCGTGGCGCCCCAAGCGGTTAACTTTAGAACTAGATGGATAGGGACAACAAATACGATGGCTCAGCGCTCGGCTGACTTAACCGAACGCGGCGTCAGCGTTCGGCTGGGGAGGAGGGGCTCTTTTGTTACCACTCCGGCCTGCATGAACAATTCAGCATGCACGGTGCCCAGTTCAGCACAAAAGCCCAAGTGGGTCAAGTTCGCATCCTCTGACGACTGCTTTCGGGGGAGATCCGGCACTTAACGTCACTTCACTAATTGTTGGTAGTTTTTCACTACGCTGTGCCCCGCGCTCTATTAAAAAAGATGACACGAACATGCCCACGAGGCCTGTGGGCATGTGCACAGGCCCTGTGTTGGGTAAACACCGAGGTGTGGGGGTGACAAACGGATCAGAGCGCTTCGCCAATAGTGACATCGCTGAATATCACATCCAACGGCGCACCTTAGACGCATCGTTTAACTACAATCCATATTCCCTATACGGGGAGTTCACTATAAACGAACTTGGGACAGGGATATGAGTGAATGGATAAAAAAGAGAACCCACATAATAGCCACGGCAGTGGTCGCACCTTCTTGAAGTAGGTTGCGTTCAGAAAAGCACGCAACGTTGGGGTACACTTCGTTGGCATTTTGAGAGGTCATCCAGCTCCTAGTTCGTTTCCTGTACTGTTCTCTGCTTATCAATGTTCGCTTGCAGACAGTGTTCGCGAGAGCAATAGGTGCCGGACTGACAACACAAAGAAAAAAAAAAAAACTCGACGTTTTTCTTAGCGGGGTCAAATATACAAAAAGCAAAACAAAAATGTCTACTTTTTGTGTGTCCACTTCTCATTTTCTTCTATTTGTTATTTTCTTGAAACTCAAGTCTGCATTGTTCACGTAGGTCGTTTCCCGGTATGCTTGCGCCTCAGGGTGGCATCTTTACTTCGTAAAACCACACCTTTTGTTTGACAGTGTTGGGAAGTGCTTCAAGTACATTGTACTTAAAGTACTACTTCAAGTAGGTTTAGGAAATTTGTACTTTACTTGAAGTACATTATCTGCAGTGTACTTGTACTTTACTTAAAGTATTTTTTTCTGATACTTCCCGAGGAAAGTACAATTTCCTATCTCAAAGTACATTTTCCAAATTTGGTTTTGTTAAATTTGTGTCACAAAATGATGCTTTGTCAACTCGGAAGAAATATTGGGAGGGATATTCTACTCTCACCAGAGACGTGAGCAGACGATGCATCGCTCCGCTTGTTCTGGGGGCGGCTTTCCCGTAGCTTTTTGAACTCTGGCTACTTCTCGGTCGGTCAGCGCAAGCGAGGAGGTTTAAAATATTAGGAGAGCAAAATTAATCATAATCTAGCACCTGAAACTGTGGTGCGGAACAATTAAAATTTCAAGTCGAAGAAAAAGACACAGAGGAGAACGTCACAATGTTATGAGACATTCTCTTTTTCTTTTCCCTCGACTTGAAAGTTCCTTAATTTTTTCGCACCGCAATCTCAGGTGTCACATTATGATTTATTATCACCAGCTCACTTTCACACTCACTGTTTTTTTTTTTTCATTAAAGAGAAGATTGCTTGCGGAAGCTACGGGGCTGACGTCATGCTCTCCTAGTACAAGCGGCGCCAAATTCAGAAGAAGGACTTCTGAATTTGGCTTCATTCCTCAAAATAACTAACCTGTGGCCACTTGACTTTATCAAATATTCGCTGCTGTTTTTGAAAATAGGTCGGTCATGCACCCCTGATTACCCCTGGGCAATGCATACCAGTTAAAACTCACTGTATAGGGGAATTAAAGGGCATCATGAAAGATTGTGTTTAAAATACTTGTACTTTACTTTGAAAGTACATTGTATTTAATGCACTTTACTTCAAGTACATTGCACCCAGTGTACTTGCTACTTTACTTAAAGTACATCCCGTCTCATTTACTTTGTACTTTACTTGAAGTACCTTTTAGATGTACTTCACCCAACACTGTTGTTTGAGGACAAAAAGCGCCTTTGGGAAGGCGAGGGGCGACCCTTCATTGTACGAACTTTGGGCTGAAATATGAGTCACAGTCGGCAAAAAAGCGATATTTTCACGAGCTCAGTTAAAGTCACCGTAGCTAATCGGAGCTAGCAACAGGATTCGGTTGCTCGAAAGAATGTTCACGTTTGCTCGTGCCACGCCCACGCCACTTCATACCGAAAAACTCGGAAAATGGCGGAATGTCAAAAATGTATTTAAGATAATGAGTACAAGATACCCGGAATTGCAATTAAAATAGAGTATTAAATACTCTCCATCAAAGGTATTTGCAAGATACCAAGATACTCCAAAAAGTATTTAAGATACAGTATCTTGAGTAGAGTGTTTGAGATAGGCACAAGTTTGGTTTTGATGCAGTTTGTTGTCGTATGTCGTGTCGCTGTTGAGTGGAGCGGTGGGGCTCGGGAGTTTGTGACCGGTGTTATTCATGATCACTGGTGTAACGCTAATGCGTTCATTGTTTTTTTTAATACCGTTATCTTTCCGAATTTCGAAAATTCACGGGCCCGTGCCACTGCATTATGCTGAATCGCGAACTCCTTCTCTGTTCATGTCGTTTTCCTGGTACCACTCGTGAATACTGCGAGCGTTTAAACAGTGTGCACCGTCTCGCCTACATCCCTGGTGACGTACTCGACCTGTTGAACCGTATTGCTTCGAAATTTTGGACTACGCAAGGCAGTTATCTCGCTGCTCTGTTTTCGGTTATAAAACCAAGGCAAAATGCTCGTAGTTCGCGCCCTCACTACACGTTGGACACCTTGGACACTTTGACACCGGATAACTGGATGAACGAGGATTTACATTTACCTATGAGGTCACTCTCGCCGCTTCCTCACCGTTGACCAGCAGGATCAGCTGGCGACAAGCCGCAGATGAAAGGCTTGAGCTTCAACAGCCCAAGTGCACTCGGTGCCGATAAGGGCGATGCGGGTTTCTGTCAACCGGTAGGCCAGCACAAACCGCGACCGTTCCAGCTCTTCGTCATGACACGGTGTTGCAGAGAGCAGGGTAAAATACAACTACACGGATCACTGAAGTAAACGCAGTTATCGTAAATCTTGGCTTGTGATTGCGCCTTTGTAGATCGATTATCTTATTCGTTTTGCTGGAGAGACGCAAACGACGGGCATAACAAAATCGTTTGCATATTCCGCATATTTCGTAAAAGCATTTACCTAGTCACCTTGCGAAAAGCGCAAAACACGGAGTCCGCGCCGTCCTGACTTCCCGTCTTTTACCTGCTTTAGAGCAGTTTGTACCTGCTAGTAGGAATACCTCCTGAAACTGAAACTAGGGCAGTGCCAGAGAGAAAAGGGACAAAGGTTGGAAAGCTTGCTCGCTCTCCCCAATTTCTCAACTCTCAAGTGGTTGTACAGTAATAAATGCACCAACGCCTCTATCCAAAATAAACAAAAAGCACTACGTTCACTACGTAAAAAATTGTCTCAGTTCATGCATGTGTGGGCAGGTAGGAAATCTTTCCCTAATTTATTCACACTGCATGATGAGTGCAACGAACTCGCACGAGATTTACAGGAAAATATCGGTGGTGACTTAAGTTTCCCCGAAATTCTGTTAACCAGTCGTTTGCAAGACCGAATCCTCTACTCCAGAGGTGTGCGTCACTGTGCAAACACGTCGCTGTGCAAACGCAGTCCAACAACACGAAGCATAAAAATGGCAGATCTAGGACAACAATCAGGAGTCCATTGTTCAATTTAAACGACGTAATTTTGTTGAAAACACCCGCAGCTTTTTACTCATGGTATGCGTCGGGATACTTCCACATTTTGAAACGGAACAAAGAAAGGTTTACTTTTAAAGACGCTCGCTGCGTCCTCCTGGACCAGCTGGACCGGACCAGCTGCACGACGACGGGACTGAACCCGTAGAACCTATGGCGCACCGTGCATTCACGAGGGCGCCCATCACACCATTCTGCCAATCTGGGCAGCGAGGCAGCTATGTAGCTGCCTCGCCTCAGACACGATCACATGGCTCCCGACGTGCCGCTTTCTCTCCTAGCCACGGGATGGCGCTGCAGGCGCCCCGTGGCTAGGAGCGGAAGAATGCGTGGGAAGAATGCAACAGAACGGAGGGAACGAGGAAGGGAGGTGGAATTGGAGCATTTATTAAGAAGAACATGAACTTTCAAAGGATCAGAAAGGAGTGCGCCGAACACTTGTGGCTGAAAGGAAAAGTCGCTGGGGAATCAACACTCCTTGGATTTGTTTACTTATGGACAGGGAAAGGTGCTAAAGAGGAAAACAGAAAAATGATTGATTGCATATCTAGAGACATTAGTGAGCTAGGGGAAGGCTCTGAAATAATTATTATGGGAGACATGAATGCCCATATCGAGGGTCTGGATGGGTATACGGACTCAACTGGAAGCATATTACTGGAACTGGTGGAAAAGCATGACTTAGTTTTATGTAATACCAGTCAGAAGTGTGACGGGCACATAACGTGGGAAACTGGCAATCTACATTCAACTATAGATTACATACTTATGTCACACAAAATATATGGTAAGTTACAAGTAATGAAAATAGATGAAGAAGGTTCCAAAAGTCTTGGTAGTGATCATAAACGTATTAAGCTGAATTTTGCCAGAGAAGTAAATGCTGAAACTAGACAACATATTTCAAAGCAGACTTTCTGCAGCGACAAAGAGTTGGAAATAGTTGCTGAAAGAATAGAGGAAGCAGTTTCAGGGCAACGGTATAAAGATTGGACCTATGAGAGCCTAACTGGGCTTTTTGTTCTGGAACTAGACAAAGTTCAGAGTAAACGAAAGGGGAAGCGAAGACATAGACCAAAAAGCTGGTGGGACAAAGAAGTGAAGCAAGCGATACAAAAACGTCAGGAAGCCTCTAGAGAACACAGGCATTCCAAGCGTAGTGGGGAGTCGGAAACGGAAGTAAAAAGAAGATGGGACACTTTTATAACATGTCGCCGAGAGGCATCCAGTTTGATCAATGCGAAAATTCAGAGAAAGGGTGAAGAATGGATGAGTAATGTAAGCAAGAAAGATAGAAACGCAGCCAAGAAGTTTTGGGAGCACTTGAACTCACTCGGTGAAACGACGCAAGCTAGACAGAGGTTCATACTCTCGCATCAGGGAGATCAATTAGAGGGAGATGATGCGATACGATATATAGGAGGAGTGATGGAGGAGAAATTTCGGGAACGGGTACATGTGGAAGATAGGAGAACCGAAGGCAGTATCAGTCCAGCTTTTGACATCGCGGATTTTGGACAGAGAGAATGGGAAAAGGCGGAACGAAGAGTCCCTAGTGGCACGTCGACAGGCACAGATGGTATCCCAATCAAGCTGGTGAAGAATTTGGGTCCTAAATCTAAGGCAAAACTAAGGGAGGTAGTGAGCACTATGGTAACAAAGGGAAATATTCCAGATGAATGGAGGCTTAGTAGGATGAGTATGATATATAAGGGAAAGGGAGATAAGTCTGACATTAGGAATTATCGTCCCATAACCGTGACACCAGTTATTTACAGGTTGGTAATGCAGATTATAAAGACCAGACTGGAGGAATGGGTAGATTGCGAGGGCATACTGGGCGAGTTACAGAACGGGTTTCGGAAACAAAGAAGGCTGGAAGACAATATATTTTCTCTAACACAGTGTATAGAAATAGCGCAAAAAGAAAACAGACAGCTCTCACTGGCATTTCTGGATATCAAGGGTGCCTATGACAATGTGAACCAAGAAACTATGTGGGACATAGTGGAGAGCTTAAACCTAGATGAAGGACTAACAGCAATATTAAGGAACATTTACAAAGATAATAAGGAGATTATAACATGGGAAGGAAAGGCAACGGGGAAAATAGAGATAGGACGAGGCCTTAGGCAGGGGTGCCCGTTATCGCCTTTGCTGTTTATGTTGTATCTGAGAGGATTGGAGGATAGACTAGAGAAGAGTGGGCTTGGATTTGACCTTTCGTACAGTAAGCTAGGCCAAACAATTCAGCAATCCTTACCGGGACTGATATATGCGGATGATATCGTACTAATGGCTAACAACAGGATAGATTTGCAGGAATTAATGAGCATCTGTGGTAGGGAAGGAGAGGAATTAGGTTTAGAATTCAGTAGTGAAAAATCAGCAGTCATGATTTTTAACAATGATGATGTTGAGAGACTGAAGATACAGAATATTACAGTTGAGAGAGCTAGTAAATACAAGTATCTAGGAGTATGGATATGTGGTGGTGCAGAATATCTCAGTGAGCATGAAAAATATATAATAGGTAAGGGCAACAGAAATGCGGCTGTAATGAAAAAGAGAGCACTTTGCAATTACAACAGGTATGAGGTGGTGAGAGAGATTTGGAAAGGGGTCATGGTGCCTGGCTTGACTTTTGGAAACGCAGTGCTATGCATGAAATCCGAAGTGCATGCAAGACTAGAAATAAAACAGCGTGGAGTAGGTAGGCTGGCTTTGGGGGCACATTGCAAAACACCAAACCAGGGAGTACAAGGAGACATGGGATGGGCGTCATTTGAGGGCAGGGAAGCTGTGAGCAAGATAGAATTTGAGGATCGGCTGAGGCAAATGGGTGGAGAGCAATGGGCACGAAAGGTTTTCAGCTATTTATACATGAGGAGTATAGACACAAAATGGAGACAGCGCACTAGGAAATTAAGAGGAAAGTTTTTAGGCTATAGTGGGTTTACTGAAGAGCAGGTCTCAGTGAAGAAGAAAGTTAAGGCCACAGAAAGAGATCGGTGGCTAGAGGGAATGCAGGCGAAGAAGGCTCTGGAAGGCTATAGATTAAACAAAACAGTTATTGCCAAAGAAAGAATTTATGACAATTCTAGGGGAAGCTCATTGTTGTTTGAGGCAAGGACAGGTGTTTTGCGAACCAGAACATACAGAGCGAAGTACCAGGAAATGGACACAGTGTGCGCTGCTTGTGGAGAGGAGGACGAGACGGCTGAGCACTTGATACTCTACTGTAAAGGGCTTCACCCTCTGCATACCGAAGACAACATAGGTTTAATAAGGTCATTGGGTTTTAGAGACAGCGAAGGAAAGGTGGATTTCAAGACAGTAAAGATTACCAAGAAAAGATTAAGTGAATGGTGGCAGAAAGCGAGAGAAAACTAGGCATTTTATTATTAAGTGATGGCAAGGGGGATTTATAGTCTCACTTTCTTTTCAGTACGGAGTGAATAAAGTTGTCACATTTAAATATCCTAAGCTTAAAGGGTAAGACAAAATGGCTAGGTGGCGTAAGCTGCCGCCCGATCCAAAGGGCTCAGCCGTATTCATCCATCCATCCGGCTAAGCCCGTGGCGGGCGAGGAGAAACCTCCTCGCCCATCGATGATCTCTTAGGCCTCATTCACATAGCCGTCGCCTCTCCCACCCCGGCACCGTCACGGGAGCACGCCGGGACGGGGACGCGACGGTAGGGAGTCCGAACACGGCCGCGCAAGCAAAGCGACGGAGGCCGCGACGGCAGGATTGGATTGGATCGGATTGCTTATTCATTCAACTTAAATTACAAAATAAAGAGATAATTGTGCCTGAACAGTAGTGCGCACGTTTCTTTTTTTGTAAATTAAAGATTTGCGTCTGCTACCAGCAATAGGTGAGCGGCGTTTGGCAACTTCCGGTTCCGTAGGAAGATTTGTTCAGCTGTTGACAAAGGACGACGGTGATCTGCAGGCCTGTCTAGGCATGGTTCTGAAAACAACACTCTGGAGGTTTCAGAAATATGCTTGCTCAGGCTTGTAGCTCATTGTCGCAGTTTGTAAGCAGTGAAACAAAATTTTCTAAGGAACCGGAAGTTTCCAAACGCCGCTCACCTATTCCCGGCGAAAAGGAACAAGAAAAACAACGCAACAAGCGTTGGCTCACTGTTGGCAACCGAACGATGAAAAATCTTCCAAACTTAGCGACACTTTTCTATTTTGTGATTGGTCGGTTTTCGAGGGGGGCGGGACTCCGTCATCTGCCGGGAAGCCGGGACGCCGGTGCCATAGAGCAGCTCCCCTACGTCGCCCGGCACCCGGCGGGCACAGCTTTCCGTCGAAAACCGGGCCGAAAACCCTCTCCCCTGACGGGAACGCCCCTCGCGACGGTGACGGGATGGGACGACGGCTGTGTGAATGAGGCCTTAGAACTTCGGACGGCACCGAAACCGGCAGGCAAGTGCGAGGGCGACCGGAACTATAGGTAATCGTGGGACACGAGGCCTGGGGGGCCCTCTTTGTGTTTAGCTTTAGGCTTAACGTGCGTTTGTAAATATTTGTGTAATGTCGCGTGTATTTGTAGTGTAGATTGAGTGTTTTGTAGCGTTGTGTTTTATTGTACCAATAAACTGGGAGCGGAATCCCGCTCCCGTAAAAGAACCAGGCTGGACTCGGGTTGTACCACACCCGACCGGACATTGGGACGCCCAGAGTTCAAATCCTGGCTCCGCCAGCAGCGCCTGTTGCATGCCGGGATCCCCAGCCTTCTGCTGGGACAGACGCTTCAGCACCAGGGCGGTGTAGAGCGCCGCCTCGGCCGAGCGGAGGTCGGCCAGCATCTCGGCGGCCTCCTCGAGGCACTCCGCGTTCATAGCCCGCACGGATTCCGCTCCCAGTTTATTGGTACAATAAAACACAACGCTACAGAACACTCAATCTACACTACAAATACACGCGACATTACACAAATATTTACAAACGCACGTTAAGCCTAAAGCTAAACACAAAGAGGGCCCCCCAGGCCTGGTGTCCCACGATTACCTATAGTTCCGGTCGCCTCGCACTTGCCTGCCGGTTTCGGTGCCGTCCGAAGTTCTAAGAGGCCTGCTCCCCCTGGCCCACCGAGTATATATCATCGATGGGCGAGGAGGTTTCTCCTCGCCCGCCACGGGGCGCCTGCAGCGCCATCCCGTGGCTAGGAGAGAAAGCGGCACGTCGGGAGCCGAATTCGAGATCCCGATCGACCCCGCGGCGACACGACCATGTGATCGTGTCTGAGGCGAGGCAGCTCCATAGCTGCCTCGCTGCCCAGATTGGCAGAATGGTTTGATGGGTGCCCTCGTGAATGCACGGTGCGCCATACTCCCCTCTCCTAAAAATCGAAGAACGCCGGAATTCAGACGTACGGCTAGGCTTCGCGGGAGTATGGCGCACCGTGCATTCACGAGGGCGCCCATCAAACCATTCTGCCAATCTGGGCAGCGAGGCAGCTATGTAGCTGCCTCGCCTCAGATACGATCACATGGTCGTGTCGCCGCGGGGTCGATCGGGATCTCGAATTCGGCTCCCGACGTGCCGCTTTCTCTCCTAGCCACGGAATGGCGCTGCAGGCGCCCCGTGGCGGGCGAGGAGAAACCTCCTCGCCCATCGATGATATATACTCGGTGGGCCAGGCAGGCAAGTGCGAGGGCGACCGGAACTATAGGTAATCGTGGGACACGAGGCCTGGGGGGCCCTCTTTGTGTTTTGCTTTAGGCTTAACGTGCGTTTGTAAATATTTGTGTAATGTTGCGTGTATTTGTAGTGTAGATTGAGTGATTTGTAGCGTTGTGTTTTATTGTACCAATAAACTGGGAGCGGAATCCCGCTCCCGTGAAAGAACTCGGACTCGGATTGTTGACGGACCACGTGGGGAATGGCGAACCGGTGGCGGTACGCGAATTCCCACAAACCTCAACCCCACAACGACCAATTCGCGCTCCGTGTTAGTGTGGCTTTCTACCTCCAAGCACCGCACTACACACCACGAACGTTTCAGCTTTGTCGCATCGTCGTGTTGCACCAAACAGAACGAGATCGCCGAAGTCAATGCAGCGCTGTCGTGAACCTTGGCTTGTGGCTGCGCACTCGCTGACCCTGTGACTCCCTTCGCTTTCCAAGCACACACGACGATTAGGAATGATACTTTCCGCCTTCCGGGAACATCACAGGGGCACTTCTCCGGTCACGTCTTCGCTACATGTGCTCGCAAACCAAGCAGCTTCCCCCCTTACCATCCAACCACAACAATACCGGCGCCATTTTAAACGTGCGTTGTTAGATTTTCTCTGACCAAATAAAAAAAAACGAAAGCAAACCGGCTCTAGCTTCCAGGTACATCGGCATTGCGCCGTGGCCAGATTTTCTCTGTCAGCTCTAACTTAATTAAAGATAACCTACAGATGCAGCAACACTGGCTACCACGGAGCGCCGTAAATTCTGAGGAGGGTGCATGGGAAGCGGCGGCACCTTCGCTTGCAGTTGAAGGGTTGAAGCCAAATCGAAACCAACTGCAATGTCACGTGTTCAGATCGAGAGCACGCTTTTTATATCCATTGTAACTGTTTAGAACGAGTAATTAAACCCCTAAATGTATTTGTGGTGTGTAAGAAACAATTATCAAGACTCCTAAAATAAATACAAACATGGCGACATGAGGGAAGCCGCATTGCCATCGACCAGAATCAATGGCAGCATTTTGTATCGGTTGGTTGTTTCCAAAGGCGGGCGTGTTTTCGACAGCTCCCGAAGCTAAGTAATTTTTTTTTTCTGGTTTTCTTTTCCTATTTAGCTAGCTGTGCATGGAATTGGGACGGTAGTTTTTGGTAGCAGTAGGGACAGGGGAATAGGATAGTTTATAGTTTAGTTTAGATTCTTGTAGGCACGGGAGTATTATCAACGGTGCCACGTGACTGGGCCACGTGGCTTTGTTTGAATGGTTGGGTTCCAGAGCTACGAAGCTAAGGATAGGCCTGCTTGTTGGATCTTCGTTGGTGGTGTTGCGCGCTAAAGGCAAGAGGCACACCGCATTGCGGTTGATCCTCCAGGTTTACAGCTCTACTGTAAAGCATTTTTTTAATTATACTAGTGGTTTTAGAAATAGAGAAAAAAAAAAAACGGTGTTTAAAGTAGCGATAGGATAGTCGGGGTTCAGCAGGCTTTTTAAGTAGGGTCACGAGGCCGAACCACCTGCACGTTTGAAATTTTTGGCGGGCTAGTTGGTTGTGAGGGCAGAGGCGTACACAGGCTCTCTTGGTTTGAGTTTTGGTGGGATATTTGTCGTGGGGTCGCACTGTGTGTCGGTAGACAATGGTGAATACATGAAAGAAGAAGAATGCGCAGCCTAAAGTAAAAGAAGGACCCGATAAGGAGTGTGAGGAGTGTGGCCGTTGGTGCTGCATGATGGAGACGGAGTTCAAAACTGTAGCAGAAGCCGAGGAGAGCAGCTTTACCTGCCGGAGTTGCGAGAAGGTAGAACTTGGTTTTGGGAGAATAGGGAGGGAATGGGCGGATACGGTTCAGGAGTTGAAGCGGGAGATAGGGGTTGAGCGGGAGAAGCGGGCACAGCTCGAGGCGCAGGTGGGAGATTTGATTAAGAGGGCCGAAGCGGATGTGGAGGAGATGACCAAGGAATGGGAAAGTAAGGTAGATAGCGTAGCGGGAGAGCTGAGGCGAGAACGGGAACAGCGAGCCAAACTTGAGCGACAGGTGGAGGAGTGGAAGGAGGAGTTGGAGGAGCACAAGAAGAAGTGTGAGGAGATGGTGCAGCAACTGACAGGAGTAGTTAATAAGAAAAAGGGGGAGGTGGCGGCAGACAGGTGTGACGGGGTGTCGGACTGTGTAGGAAAGGAGCCTGCACAGCTGTATAGTGCGGCAGTACAGCAGGGTTCGAAGAAGGCAGCAGACGTTGAGGCAGAGAAAGCACAGATAGCTGGAGGGGATAAAGACAGGCAGTCGGGGGTTAAGAGGGTGCTGGTGGTAGGAGACTCAAACATAACAAGGGTTAGGGAGGGGCTGCTGAACAGGGTGAAAGGGGATGGGAGGGCAAATGTAGTGGCTCAGTCAGGAAAGTTCATGGTAGACGCTATGGCCAAAGCGAAGGATGAGGTGTGGGAAAACAGGGAGGGAGAGAACCTAGTTGTAATACACGCAGGACTAAATGATGTGTTAAAGGGACGGAGCCAGAACCTTGCCAGGCAGATAGAGTTGGGGTTACGTAAGCTGAGGTAGGTCTCTGAGACTGTGCATGTGGAAATATGCACCGTCCCAGAGGTCAGGGGACAGTCTTTGCAGATAGAGAGGCGGGTGGTGGAAGCAAACCGGGTGATAAGGGGGTTGAGCCGACGATTCGGGTACGGAGTGATGGAAGTCAACAGGGTGGTGTACGAGGCTCGTTCCGACCCTTTTACATGGGGCATCCACTACAGTGGAATCACTGGAAGCACGGTAGGCGATAGGATTGGACGTCACGTCGTACATTTTTTGGGGGGTCCCGGAGCCCTGAGGGTGCCGGTGTGAATGAGGGCCAAAATGTAGATACACAGGGGAGGGTTTCGAAGGGTGGGAGGAAGCCTCGCAGGACTAGGAAAAAGAAACAGCTTAACATAGGGTTCATAAACATGCAGGGGGGCAGGAACAGAATAAAATGGGAGGAGATTGAGGAGCAATTAGGGAGCGAAAACTTTGCAGTGTATGGATTAGCAGAAACACATCTGAGGGATATGGAAGAACCACCATACATGCCGGGATATCATTGGATGGGATGCAACCGGGCCAATGGGGAACGCAAGGGAGGGGGATTAGGGGTGTTAGTTAAGGGTCAGGAATGGGAAAGGGAACAAGAGGACTGCAGGGAACACATGTGGGTCAAAGGCAATATTGGGGGTCTGGACACAATCTTGGGTTTTGTGTATCTAAAAACAGGGAGTGATGCAGGGGGGGAAAATGCAGAACACCTAGCGTGTATATCAGGAGACGTCAGGGAAATCGGCACCAACAAGGAAATAATTATCTTGGGGGACATGAATGCACATTTGGAAGACTTTGATGGACATACAGATACAACAGGGAGGATGTTAGAGGAGTTCTGCGAAGCTCTTGATCTGGTACTGGTTAATGCTCAGGTAAAATGTGATGGGAAAATAACATGCGAAAGAAAGAACTCTCACTCGACTATTGACTACTGTTTAATGTCACGTAAGATATACAACAGATTAGGAGCTGG
>JABSTQ010001434.1:0-12453 GCA_013358835.2 Ixodes persulcatus | reverse complement strand
GAAACCAGTCGCAGAACCGCTGCTTTGGCTGCGACAGTGCGACTGCGATTTTAATCGCACATTTACTAGAAATCGCAGCCTGTGAAACAGCCTTGAGTTGTGAAATTCAGCAATGCAAGCGTGACGTTTCACATTGTTAATGTCACAACTCAGACTGCGTGTTTTGGTCTAAACATATGTTTCAGCACCGTCATTCGCCGAGCCACCTCCGTAAGTAGCGGTGATTGGCTCTCCGAAGGTTGTGCGGGAAAGCAGGAACGGCTGGTTGGCGATGAAGTGATCGCACCGACTCTGCGACAAAATACCAGCTTGGTGGAAAGGAAACCAGTCGCAGAACCGCTGCTTTGGCTGCGACAGTGCGACTGCGATTTTAATCGCACATTTACTAGAAATCGCAGCCTGTGAAACAGCCTTGAGTTGTGAAATTCAGCAATGCAAGCGTGACGTTTCACATTGTTAATGTCACAACTCAGACTGCGTGTTTTGGTCTAAACATATGTTTCAGCACCGTCATTCGCCGAGCCACCTCCGTAAGTAGCGGTGATTGGCTCTCCGAAGGTTGTGCGGGAAAGCAGGAACGGCTGGTTGGCGATGAAGTGATCGCACCGACTCTGCGACAAAATACCAGCTTGGTGGAAAGGAAACCAGTCGCAGAACCGCTGCTTTGGCTGCGACAGTGCGACTGCGATTTTAATCGCACATTTACTAGAAATCGCAGCCTGTGAAACAGCCTTGAGTTGTGAAATTCAGCAATGCAAGCGTGACGTTTCACATTGTTAATGTCACAACTCAGACTGCGTGTTTTGGTCTAAACATATGTTTCAGCACCGTCATTCGCCGAGCCACCTCCGTAAGTAGCGGTGATTGGCTCTCCGAAGGTTGTGCGGGAAAGCAGGAACGGCTGGTTGGCGATGAAGTGATCGCACCGACTCTGCGACAAAATACCAGCTTGGTGGAAAGGAAACCAGTCGCAGAACCGCTGCTTTGGCTGCGACAGTGCGACTGCGATTTTAATCGCACATTTACTAGAAATCGCAGCCTGTGAAACAGCCTTGAGTTGTGAAATTCAGCAATGCAAGCGTGACGTTTCACATTGTTAATGTCACAACTCAGACTGCGTGTTTTGGTCTAAACATATGTTTCAGCACCGTCATTCGCCGAGCCACCTCCGTAAGTAGCGGTGATTGGCTCTCCGAAGGTTGTGCGGGAAAGCAGGAACGGCTGGTTGGCGATGAAGTGATCGCACCGACTCTGCGACAAAATACCAGCTTGGTGGAAAGGAAACCAGTCGCAGAACCGCTGCTTTGGCTGCGACAGTGCGACTGCGATTTTAATCGCACATTTACTAGAAATCGCAGCCTGTGAAACAGCCTTGAGTTGTGAAATTCAGCAATGCAAGCGTGACGTTTCACATTGTTAATGTCACAACTCAGACTGCGTGTTTTGGTCTAAACATATGTTTCAGCACCGTCATTCGCCGAGCCACCTCCGTAAGTAGCGGTGATTGGCTCTCCGAAGGTTGTGCGGGAAAGCAGGAACGGCTGGTTGGCGATGAAGTGATCGCACCGACTCTGCGACAAAATACCAGCTTGGTGGAAAGGAAACCAGTCGCAGAACCGCTGCTTTGGCTGCGACAGTGCGACTGCGATTTTAATCGCACATTTACTAGAAATCGCAGCCTGTGAAACAGCCTTGAGTTGTGAAATTCAGCAATGCAAGCGTGACGTTTCACATTGTTAATGTCACAACTCAGACTGCGTGTTTTGGTCTAAACATATGTTTCAGCACCGTCATTCGCCGAGCCACCTCCGTAAGTAGCGGTGATTGGCTCTCCGAAGGTTGTGCGGGAAAGCAGGAACGGCTGGTTGGCGATGAAGTGATCGCACCGACTCTGCGACAAAATACCAGCTTGGTGGAAAGGAAACCAGTCGCAGAACCGCTGCTTTGGCTGCGACAGTGCGACTGCGATTTTAATCGCACATTTACTAGAAATCGCAGCCTGTGAAACAGCCTTGAGTTGTGAAATTCAGCAATGCAAGCGTGACGTTTCACATTGTTAATGTCACAACTCAGACTGCGTGTTTTGGTCTAAACATATGTTTCAGCACCGTCATTCGCCGAGCCACCTCCGTAAGTAGCGGTGATTGGCTCTCCGAAGGTTGTGCGGGAAAGCAGGAACGGCTGGTTGGCGATGAAGTGATCGCACCGACTCTGCGACAAAATACCAGCTTGGTGGAAAGGAAACCAGTCGCAGAACCGCTGCTTTGGCTGCGACAGTGCGACTGCGATTTTAATCGCACATTTACTAGAAATCGCAGCCTGTGAAACAGCCTTGAGTTGTGAAATTCAGCAATGCAAGCGTGACGTTTCACATTGTTAATGTCACAACTCAGACTGCGTGTTTTGGTCTAAACATATGTTTCAGCACCGTCATTCGCCGAGCCACCTCCGTAAGTAGCGGTGATTGGCTCTCCGAAGGTTGTGCGGGAAAGCAGGAACGGCTGGTTGGCGATGAAGTGATCGCACCGACTCTGCGACAAAATACCAGCTTGGTGGAAAGGAAACCAGTCGCAGAACCGCTGCTTTGGCTGCGACAGTGCGACTGCGATTTTAATCGCACATTTACTAGAAATCGCAGCCTGTGAAACAGCCTTGAGTTGTGAAATTCAGCAATGCAAGCGTGACGTTTCACATTGTTAATGTCACAACTCAGACTGCGTGTTTTGGTCTAAACATATGTTTCAGCACCGTCATTCGCCGAGCCACCTCCGTAAGTAGCGGTGATTGGCTCTCCGAAGGTTGTGCGGGAAAGCAGGAACGGCTGGTTGGCGATGAAGTGATCGCACCGACTCTGCGACAAAATACCAGCTTGGTGGAAAGGAAACCAGTCGCAGAACCGCTGCTTTGGCTGCGACAGTGCGACTGCGATTTTAATCGCACATTTACTAGAAATCGCAGCCTGTGAAACAGCCTTGAGTTGTGAAATTCAGCAATGCAAGCGTGACGTTTCACATTGTTAATGTCACAACTCAGACTGCGTGTTTTGGTCTAAACATATGTTTCAGCACCGTCATTCGCCGAGCCACCTCCGTAAGTAGCGGTGATTGGCTCTCCGAAGGTTGTGCGGGAAAGCAGGAACGGCTGGTTGGCGATGAAGTGATCGCACCGACTCTGCGACAAAATACCAGCTTGGTGGAAAGGAAACCAGTCGCAGAACCGCTGCTTTGGCTGCGACAGTGCGACTGCGATTTTAATCGCACATTTACTAGAAATCGCAGCCTGTGAAACAGCCTTGAGTTGTGAAATTCAGCAATGCAAGCGTGACGTTTCACATTGTTAATGTCACAACTCAGACTGCGTGTTTTGGTCTAAACATATGTTTCAGCACCGTCATTCGCCGAGCCACCTCCGTAAGTAGCGGTGATTGGCTCTCCGAAGGTTGTGCGGGAAAGCAGGAACGGCTGGTTGGCGATGAAGTGATCGCACCGACTCTGCGACAAAATACCAGCTTGGTGGAAAGGAAACCAGTCGCAGAACCGCTGCTTTGGCTGCGACAGTGCGACTGCGATTTTAATCGCACATTTACTAGAAATCGCAGCCTGTGAAACAGCCTTGAGTTGTGAAATTCAGCAATGCAAGCGTGACGTTTCACATTGTTAATGTCACAACTCAGACTGCGTGTTTTGGTCTAAACATATGTTTCAGCACCGTCATTCGCCGAGCCACCTCCGTAAGTAGCGGTGATTGGCTCTCCGAAGGTTGTGCGGGAAAGCAGGAACGGCTGGTTGGCGATGAAGTGATCGCACCGACTCTGCGACAAAATACCAGCTTGGTGGAAAGGAAACCAGTCGCAGAACCGCTGCTTTGGCTGCGACAGTGCGACTGCGATTTTAATCGCACATTTACTAGAAATCGCAGCCTGTGAAACAGCCTTGAGTTGTGAAATTCAGCAATGCAAGCGTGACGTTTCACATTGTTAATGTCACAACTCAGACTGCGTGTTTTGGTCTAAACATATGTTTCAGCACCGTCATTCGCCGAGCCACCTCCGTAAGTAGCGGTGATTGGCTCTCCGAAGGTTGTGCGGGAAAGCAGGAACGGCTGGTTGGCGATGAAGTGATCGCACCGACTCTGCGACAAAATACCAGCTTGGTGGAAAGGAAACCAGTCGCAGAACCGCTGCTTTGGCTGCGACAGTGCGACTGCGATTTTAATCGCACATTTACTAGAAATCGCAGCCTGTGAAACAGCCTTGAGTTGTGAAATTCAGCAATGCAAGCGTGACGTTTCACATTGTTAATGTCACAACTCAGACTGCGTGTTTTGGTCTAAACATATGTTTCAGCACCGTCATTCGCCGAGCCACCTCCGTAAGTAGCGGTGATTGGCTCTCCGAAGGTTGTGCGGGAAAGCAGGAACGGCTGGTTGGCGATGAAGTGATCGCACCGACTCTGCGACAAAATACCAGCTTGGTGGAAAGGAAACCAGTCGCAGAACCGCTGCTTTGGCTGCGACAGTGCGACTGCGATTTTAATCGCACATTTACTAGAAATCGCAGCCTGTGAAACAGCCTTGAGTTGTGAAATTCAGCAATGCAAGCGTGACGTTTCACATTGTTAATGTCACAACTCAGACTGCGTGTTTTGGTCTAAACATATGTTTCAGCACCGTCATTCGCCGAGCCACCTCCGTAAGTAGCGGTGATTGGCTCTCCGAAGGTTGTGCGGGAAAGCAGGAACGGCTGGTTGGCGATGAAGTGATCGCACCGACTCTGCGACAAAATACCAGCTTGGTGGAAAGGAAACCAGTCGCAGAACCGCTGCTTTGGCTGCGACAGTGCGACTGCGATTTTAATCGCACATTTACTAGAAATCGCAGCCTGTGAAACAGCCTTGAGTTGTGAAATTCAGCAATGCAAGCGTGACGTTTCACATTGTTAATGTCACAACTCAGACTGCGTGTTTTGGTCTAAACATATGTTTCAGCACCGTCATTCGCCGAGCCACCTCCGTAAGTAGCGGTGATTGGCTCTCCGAAGGTTGTGCGGGAAAGCAGGAACGGCTGGTTGGCGATGAAGTGATCGCACCGACTCTGCGACAAAATACCAGCTTGGTGGAAAGGAAACCAGTCGCAGAACCGCTGCTTTGGCTGCGACAGTGCGACTGCGATTTTAATCGCACATTTACTAGAAATCGCAGCCTGTGAAACAGCCTTGAGTTGTGAAATTCAGCAATGCAAGCGTGACGTTTCACATTGTTAATGTCACAACTCAGACTGCGTGTTTTGGTCTAAACATATGTTTCAGCACCGTCATTCGCCGAGCCACCTCCGTAAGTAGCGGTGATTGGCTCTCCGAAGGTTGTGCGGGAAAGCAGGAACGGCTGGTTGGCGATGAAGTGATCGCACCGACTCTGCGACAAAATACCAGCTTGGTGGAAAGGAAACCAGTCGCAGAACCGCTGCTTTGGCTGCGACAGTGCGACTGCGATTTTAATCGCACATTTACTAGAAATCGCAGCCTGTGAAACAGCCTTGAGTTGTGAAATTCAGCAATGCAAGCGTGACGTTTCACATTGTTAATGTCACAACTCAGACTGCGTGTTTTGGTCTAAACATATGTTTCAGCACCGTCATTCGCCGAGCCACCTCCGTAAGTAGCGGTGATTGGCTCTCCGAAGGTTGTGCGGGAAAGCAGGAACGGCTGGTTGGCGATGAAGTGATCGCACCGACTCTGCGACAAAATACCAGCTTGGTGGAAAGGAAACCAGTCGCAGAACCGCTGCTTTGGCTGCGACAGTGCGACTGCGATTTTAATCGCACATTTACTAGAAATCGCAGCCTGTGAAACAGCCTTGAGTTGTGAAATTCAGCAATGCAAGCGTGACGTTTCACATTGTTAATGTCACAACTCAGACTGCGTGTTTTGGTCTAAACATATGTTTCAGCACCGTCATTCGCCGAGCCACCTCCGTAAGTAGCGGTGATTGGCTCTCCGAAGGTTGTGCGGGAAAGCAGGAACGGCTGGTTGGCGATGAAGTGATCGCACCGACTCTGCGACAAAATACCAGCTTGGTGGAAAGGAAACCAGTCGCAGAACCGCTGCTTTGGCTGCGACAGTGCGACTGCGATTTTAATCGCACATTTACTAGAAATCGCAGCCTGTGAAACAGCCTTGAGTTGTGAAATTCAGCAATGCAAGCGTGACGTTTCACATTGTTAATGTCACAACTCAGACTGCGTGTTTTGGTCTAAACATATGTTTCAGCACCGTCATTCGCCGAGCCACCTCCGTAAGTAGCGGTGATTGGCTCTCCGAAGGTTGTGCGGGAAAGCAGGAACGGCTGGTTGGCGATGAAGTGATCGCACCGACTCTGCGACAAAATACCAGCTTGGTGGAAAGGAAACCAGTCGCAGAACCGCTGCTTTGGCTGCGACAGTGCGACTGCGATTTTAATCGCACATTTACTAGAAATCGCAGCCTGTGAAACAGCCTTGAGTTGTGAAATTCAGCAATGCAAGCGTGACGTTTCACATTGTTAATGTCACAACTCAGACTGCGTGTTTTGGTCTAAACATATGTTTCAGCACCGTCATTCGCCGAGCCACCTCCGTAAGTAGCGGTGATTGGCTCTCCGAAGGTTGTGCGGGAAAGCAGGAACGGCTGGTTGGCGATGAAGTGATCGCACCGACTCTGCGACAAAATACCAGCTTGGTGGAAAGGAAACCAGTCGCAGAACCGCTGCTTTGGCTGCGACAGTGCGACTGCGATTTTAATCGCACATTTACTAGAAATCGCAGCCTGTGAAACAGCCTTGAGTTGTGAAATTCAGCAATGCAAGCGTGACGTTTCACATTGTTAATGTCACAACTCAGACTGCGTGTTTTGGTCTAAACATATGTTTCAGCACCGTCATTCGCCGAGCCACCTCCGTAAGTAGCGCTGATTGGCTCTCCGAAGGTTGTGCGGGAAAGCAGGAACGGCTGGTTGGCGATGAAGTGATCGCACCGACTCTGCGACAAAATACCAGCTTGGTGGAAAGGAAACCAGTCGCAGAACCGCTGCTTTGGCTGCGACAGTGCGACTGCGATTTTAATCGCACATTTACTAGAAATCGCAGCCTGTGAAACAGCCTTGAGTTGTGAAATTCAGCAATGCAAGCGTGACGTTTCACATTGTTAATGTCACAACTCAGACTGCGTGTTTTGGTCTAAACATATGTTTCAGCACCGTCATTCGCCGAGCCACCTCCGTAAGTAGCGGTGATTGGCTCTCCGAAGGTTGTGCGGGAAAGCAGGAACGGCCCCAGGCAGCACACCGATGTTGGTCCAACAGTGGCCTAACATTGGCAAATATCGGCCACAATATTGGACAATATTGGAAGCGCTACCCGATCCAACGTTGGCCCGGTCATTGGTGCCAATGTTGGGCCATCGTTCAGCCAACGTTCCAGCCTATATTGGCCCCATCATTGGTGCCGATGTTGGGCCATTGCTAAGCCATCGTTCCAGCGAATGGTTGTCCCACATTGGCGAAGACCGGCGTAATCTTGGACAATACTGGAAGCACTACCCAATCCAATGTTGGGCCATTGCTCTACCATCGTTCCAGCCAATGTTTGGCCATTGCTCAACCATCGTTTCAGCCAACTTTGGCAGTCATTGACACCAATAGTAGGCAATTATCCAACCACAATTCCAGCCAACGTTTGGTATGTAATCTTTCCTGTGGTACCTTACTCCAACATTGGCTATTCCCATGATCCACAGCTATCTTATGGTTAGAAATTATTCCCATGACCTGGGTATTATGGCATAGTGCTCCGAAAATCCACTACTCCAATACTTAAGTCATTTTACAGAACCGTGTACAGAAAAACTACAAAGGACAAAAAAAGAATATTCCCTTCGGCTTTGTACAATGTACTACAGCATGCAAATTACGAATTCAGAACCAATATAGTTTTGCGAAACTTTTATTTAAAACTTCTAACACCCAAAACAGAGGCTACAAAGGCGGTACAAACAAGAGGTCTCTTTATTTGTTTTGCTATTGCACAATTGCCATTATTCTTTTGCTTCAGAAGAAAGCTTGTTATGGGGAATAACTGTTAAAGGGAAAAAAACTTGAAAACCCAAGTAAAAAAATTATAAATTCATATTTTGGTAGTTCACACTTGCTTTAGTGTTTCAAAGAAAACGTTGTAATCAAAAAGTAGAAACAAAACAAAAAAATTAATCGCAATAAAGTAATAAAAAGTAATAGCGAAACAGCTTGAGTCATTTACGGTGGCATTGATCCACGGTGTCCATGGAAAAAGCCACCACAAAAATGCCACCCTACATGACTCGACCTAACAACCGCCTTGAACTGGGGACATGGGCGGAAGCAGTTCCTGAAGTGGACCATCGCCCATCGCCATGATGAATCGGCGCTTTCTGCCGCCACCCCGGTCACCCGATCCCGGTAGCCACCTTCCGATGATGGCCTGCGATGCCTTGTCATCTTTGTTGATTTTTGCAGAGATGGTTGCTGCAAAGATATTCCATAATTGAACATTAGTAAAGCACAATGCTTCAGACTAGAGAAAAACAATTACAGTCAAATCTGATTAATTCAAACTAACATGCAGGTCCCACCCTATGCGTCTCTATGGGAGGAAACTGCGTCATTCAAACCTTGCTTTATTCAAAAAAAATTTTGGTCGCCCTCGAGTTTCAATTAATGAGATTCGACTGTACAACAATTGGGTTCTTGGATGTGTTGAACAAAGTTGGAATGTTTGGTTGGTTCCCTGTAGGCCCAATGCAATAAAAGATTGCTTAGCAGAAACCACTTAACCCGTCCATTTGTTGGCTCAAACGTTTGCAGCATAGTGCACATTCTGCACAACATCCCATAGCGGGAAGCTGCCGAGACTGCCTCACGATGTTTGCTGCTCTGAGACAACAGAACGAGAGTTTGTAGGAGAGAATATTGTGTTGACAGCAGTGACAAAGGATTACCCACATTTCCTGCTATATCACCACCTCGCTCCTGGATGAAGGACAAATATAAGCGGAGATCTCGAAATTGACAGTCGTGTTGTAAAACTTTGGCAAATCTACTCTAAAGCATTGGTTCTCAACCATGGGTTTGTCGTGGACCCCTTTCGGACCAGCGGAAGCGAAGGGGGACCACATGCAGCAGGCGGGTTGGGGAGGGGAGGGGTGGTGGTGGTGGGGGCGGGGGAAGCACCGGGAATGCAACTACCGAAAAGAAAATGGAGGATGGGTGTCAGTAAACAGGGGCACTTCTGCAGAGTTCTTTTGCTCCAGGAACTACAAATGAGTCATGGCTGGACTGGACTTAACTCGAAACACCCAAAGTTACCTTCAGCCAGAAAAGAAAAATGGCGCCTCAGTTTTCGGAGCCTCAAAATGCCTTGCGGACCTTAAGAACTTTGCATGTGAGAACTGCTCTAAGTAAACTTGTTTTTTTTTGTAATTTTAGCACTTAGAAAAATTGCTTCCACCCGCCTTCGGGAAGTTTCGCGGGGCCAAGAGTAAATGTTGTCAGGCATCGTCACAATGAGAAGGAAAGGATGGACGCTTTTAATTATGGCGTCTTTGCACCAAGAAGGATGCGTACAGCCACACACCAGGTAAATTAAAGCTCCTGCCAGTGTGGTAGGAACTTCAAAGGAATTTTTAGGGCAAATCATAGTAAGCTCAGTAAAGGTTTCATGGGAAGTTCTTCATTACTGAAGGCCATTCAATTATGAATTTATACTGGGCAAGGGCAATAGGACACACACAGCACAACATTTTGGTCACTTCTATTAAGCTGAACATTAATAAGCCAAACAAGTTTTCCAGGTCCCTTCGCCTGTGCAATAAGAGATTGAGTCACTGTATACGTTGCGAGGCAAACACAAATTTCAGTAATGAAATATTACCTGTCGCCACGACGCAAAGCTGCAGGAGTAGAAATTTTTTTTTTTCCCTTTTTTTCCCATGGAGGCTATATAGGGCCTGGACAGGGGGGCTCATGATGTGGGTCATTACATTCGCTACCGTCTCCACGTCGGTCTTCCCCCCAATCCTGGAAAGCCGCTTTTGCTGCAAAAGTACATAAGAAATAACCATGAAACAACACTGCAAGCTTTACATAAAAATGGTGTAGTAGAGGTAAATAATTAAAAACCTATGTCCGGAACCACTCATTTATTAATCTGATCTGCTTCTACAGAAAGTATTTGAAAGATTGAAGCTTTTAAGCAGAGTCATATAGTCACTGGCCCTAGAAGCAATTTAGGCAGCACAATTCTCTTCAGTTTACTGTACACTGTAGCCACTTCAAGGGGCATTAGTATTGTTTTAACCATTATGCAGACATGGCTAAATATTAGTCCTTATGGCAGCTCTCTCAATGAAGAAATTTTAACGAGGGCCACAAGCAATTACAGGTGGTGCCTCCTCCAGGTGCCACGCACAGACGCGTTCCCAGCATACGAGGGGGTAAACATTATTAACCGACACGTTGCTTAACCCTTTAGCTAGAGCACAGCGAGCCTCAATAATTCTACCTTGGTTTGCCGAATAAAAAAATATAATTGTCAATATTATTCTGCTAAATCTGGGGAGCGAAGAGTCTGTCACACAAGAAACGCACCCGAAACAATTGCCCCATATTTCCGAAGGTGCTTTTCCGGGTTCAGAAAAATGATAGACAATATTTATTATCATGAAAGCCTTTTCATTGTCATTTGAATCAGCAAAAAGAAGGTGGGAGAGGATGAAACAGACGCACCGATGGCGAGGGGAGGGCCGGGTTTCCTTCTCCCCTCACCAGCGCTGCAGTTCCCTCCTTTTCCACCTTCCTTCACCTCGTCCTAACTTCTTGAGTTGGCACCGACTATAGTGGATGGCTAGTTCACTAAATTCAAAGAATATTGCTTGTAGCAAACATGAAGGCTGAATACACAGTGACTAACTGATTGGATTGTTTTTTTTTGTAAAAGCATTCTGACCGGAAAAGCTAAAGTACGTCGTTACATGACTCAAAAGGGTTAAGGGGACACTGAATTAGTTTTTTTGAACAGGCTGATTATGATTTCCACACCACTACATGTATGTTTGAAAAAAAAATTCATTGGAGCAATATTAATGCCTTGAGACTATTTCAGTTTTTCCTAGAATGGTGGCTCTTAGGCACATTGAGAGCCCTTCTTTAGAACTCGAATAACTCTCACACCTTTAATAATGCTCAGATTTTCTTTTTTGGGGTCAATGAATCTTGTGATATCTGGACTGTAATCAGGCCGTTTTAAAAATGAGTTTTTCTTTTCTTTGCATTGTCCATTTAATGAACGACAGAAATCCAACACGAAATGTGCCCTAGACCAGATAGCATTCTTTGCAGTAACAATGCTTCACATTGCTGAAGTGACGGTGAGGCAGATGCTCAATAAAAGCTACCGTAAGCTGCATTTGCAGTACAGAAACAAAATGGTAGATATCCACAAAATCACTAGAGACATTCGAAAGTACAATGTGTCCTCCTCGTAACTGCTAAAGTAGAATCTCATTAATTAAAGTCCTCTTAGTTCGAACTTTGCATGTTGCTCAATAAGGACTTTTTAAAAAACATTTTACACTGAGTGCTACGTTAGAATCCTCACTGCAGGGCGTGCATGCATGCCACTTCTTTGGGTGCATGACCACAACATGTTGTACTCATGTACAGCTAGCCTCTAAGAAAGGTTTAAGAAATAGTTGGGCTATGTGCACAATTCTACAGAAAAGGAATGCATGATGATGTGTAGTAACACAGAATATAATAAAAAAGGCCAGTAAATACCAAGGCTGCCGCCACAGCCTCGTCCTGAATGGCTTCCTCCGCCGCCATTAATTCCTCCAGAGTTGTAGCCGGCAGCCTCGGGAGAACCACTGGGCGAGCAATAGCCTCTGGTGCTGGTGCAGCCCGTGCTCCTGGTGCCTCCAGCTGTCCCAGTCTGTCTTCAGCACCTCAGTGACCTCCTTGAGCTGCGAAAGCTCATTTAAGATGTCCCTGTTCTGCTGGCGCACCTCCAGCAGCAGGTGGAGAAGTCGTAGTTGGACACCTGAAACACAAGCAAGCGCATTCAATGAATAAGATAACTTGGTTCTTCATATTTTTACCACACTCGACACTTATGGTACGGGAGTGACAACAGAGGTACACTGCAAGGGGCCATCCATCTGTCAACCCAAAAGAAAAGCAGATCGAAGCATGCATAACTAGCTCGAAAGAGCTGCGAAGTTGTTGCATGACTGCCAAGGAACAACGTTGAAATTAGGGAGACCGGGGGTGGCGGGGGGGGGGGGGGCCGTAGGAAGGAACTGTTACCCCCCCCCCCCCCCCCCCAACCCGCACCCTTCACGTTTCAACAAATTAATGAAACCCTCGGTTTTCCTTTACTTGCTGCGATGCAA
>JABSTQ010001433.1:0-37314 GCA_013358835.2 Ixodes persulcatus | reverse complement strand
GGGAAAATGTACACGATCACCCCACATCCATCAATAGGTTGTCACCCTGGACAAGCTATGAACAGATCACATACAAGCTATTAACAGATCGCTTAATAGCTATTAATAGATCGCTTACAAGCAATTAACAGATCGTTATGAATCATTTACGATCGAGGTCATCGCTTGAACTCCCGACGTCAGGTGACGCCGCTGTATCGGAGCACCGCCGCGAGGTGACGCATCCGGCGCCAAAGGAGTCCGACCGTGGCGCTGTCTCGCTTCACCTTTCACAATTTCACTGGAATGCTACTACACCTGGAATTCTACAAACTAAAACCTTCCACGAGAATACATTTATGAAAATTCAAGCTAGGTATGTGCGGGTTTTGATTTTCGGGGGATCAGTGGCCGAGTGGGCTAGCGCACACCAGCTCGGAGCACGTGGAGCGAAAGCTCACGCTGCAGAACCCAGGGATCCTGGACTCAATTTCCACCCCTGCCCGTTTCGATCTGGGTGAGCATTGTACCGGCGCGCGGTCGTGTATCACTACTGCGTGGTGCACGTTAAAGACCCCAGGCTAGCGGTTGTACTGCACTGGCTGAATTTCTCATCTACAGCCGGGAGACAAGTCGCCCGTTGAGGCAGACTAAGTTCTAGGCAGTATCAGCATACACACACCCCAATTTTTTTTTCACATTCTACCTTAATACCATTCTCAGCATTGATAATAACCTATGCGTATATACAGTACTTCCTCTTGACATCTGATGTCCTTCCTGTTTATACATCTACTACTCTTACTATTTTTGGGATCTCAATTTTCAATTAATATTGATTTAAAAAGAATGTGTTAGACCCTATTCTTTGACAAAGATTTCACTGCAAATGTTCGCAAATAAAAAATTATAGTCAGCCATCGTCACATGATTTCTGCATGTGTCGGAAGTTGGCTTCTAGTTCTAAAGCATTGCATATAGACCTCTTGTTTATGACATTATTTTAAGTAATCACAAGGAGCTGTGAAAGCAGTGGCAAGTAGCTTTTTTTTCTTACTTCTAGACAACTGAGCAAATGCACCTGTAAGAAAATAAATGTTTCACTTTGTAAGTCTAAAGAGGGGAGAGATAAATTAGTAATTATGTTAACAGCGCTAGTGAATTCACTAAATAGTATTCCTTTTAATTTAACAGACTTCTATGAAGTAGGAAAAGAGCGTGAAAGGCGAACGGAGGATACGTCAGACCCGGTGACAGAGGACGAGACAAGCTCCCAGAGGAGGAAAAGGAGGCCAGCTCGTCTGCTCTCGTCATCAGAGGACAAAGAGGACGAGCCAGTTCTCTTGTGGCCGATGCTGCAGGCTTCCAATGGTGCTGGAAGCAGTGGGAATGAGCCACAGGACTCATTTTAGCCACCACCTCCACCGGCCCCGCATGGTAGCTCAGCAAGCATCTGTGCCACTCAAGCTGCCAGTGAAACAGTCTGCCCAGGATCCCCTTCTCGTAAGTGCTGTCAGGGCTACTAAGAAACACTTTTGCTATTTTGTTGCCCAGCGGTTAAACAGGCTTTTTGACTGTTTAACACTTGACTTGACACTTCGGCAAGTCCCTATTACCTGTATACGTCGGCGAAATAATGTCAAAAGTGATGGCAGACTCTTTGACAGCAGAATACTTCCTGACGGGACAGAAGGGCAAAAAGCTCTTCTCAGTGTGCAAGCTCCCAACCGTTCTATCACGTGAGATAATTGATTGGACTAGTCTGCCCAGGATCCCCTTCCCGTAAGTGCTGTCAGGGCTACTAAGAAACACTTTTGCTATTTTGTTGCCCAGCGGTTAAACAGGCTTTTTGACTGTTTAACACTTGACTTGACACTTCGGCAAGTCCCTATTACCTGCAAACGTCGGCGACATAATGTCAAAAGTGATGGCAGACTCTTTGACAGCTTCGCATAAAATGTCAACAATAGCCACTGAGTCATAAAATGGCAACAATAGCCATTTCAAGCCAATCTCACCAAGAACGTATTTCAATAGCGAATAATATCCACTTAAAGAGCCTCTGACACTCCAAAAAAAATTTTTTTTTCATGCTAGGTGTTAAAATGGCATATCAGAACATTACAAAAAAATTGTTTCACTGTAGAGTTGCGTAGTTTTTTTTTATAAAAAATAGAAATATGAGGCCCAATTCAAAGTTCCCGCCGTGCACTGTGACGTAACAGTGTACCGCAAGGTGTCGGGGCGGTCAGAAGGGAGGCATCGCCGGAAGTCACGTGAGTTGTACCCCTCCTCGTGCGTACCGCGAGCGCGTGTAATATTTTTTTAAATATTTTTGTTATTCTCCGCACCTCCACGAGCGATCAAAGCAGACAAGGTTTCTTTTATTTGTATTTCATCGCTTTATGTTACTGTAAAGGTAGAAGAAGCGGAGTCAGTGAATCGACGTGATCAACGACAATGCCTAGAAGGTTCTATGTGAGGGACTGTCCTGGTATTTCAGCAACTGAAGAAGAGATCACACTGCATGCATTTCTGAGAGCCATACATCGGCCGCATGTGCACCTAGTAAACAAGTTCTACTCATGTTCTAGACAAAATACGTACTTTGTGCTCGACGTTTACTTGTGCTTGGTACACTCACCAGTTCGTATTCTTTAAACGGCAGGCTTCTTCAGCCTGGAGAGTATCCGATGATTCAACGACCTCGGTGTCTGAACATTCAGCAATGCGATCGGGCGTGTCGTATGCTAGCAATCCTAATTTCTGCGAGCGTTCTGAAATTTTTTTTTTCAAAACTTGATAGCTTGTTTTGCGCCCAGGATAGCCCTGTACCATCGGACTGACGGCATACACTCGTACACTGGCTTGTACTCGCAACGCTTTCATCATTGACCTCCATCACGTCGAGCCACTGAGTCTTCGTCCTCAAATTTTACAGCACGCAACCTAACCAACGGTGCAGGGATAAAGAGCTAGTGGAACTGAAACTTCATTTTCTACGATCGCTCGTACGAAGAGCAGAATAAAAAAAAAAAAAGTCTTAGGCACGGTCGCGGGGAGCACGAGGAGTGAAACTCACGTGACTTCCGGTGAACCCACTTTTAGTGACATAGGTCGATGCCTCCCTTCTGACCGCCCCGACACCTTGCGGTACACTGTTACGTCACAGTGCACGGCGGGAACTTTGAATTGGGCCTCGTATTTCTATTTTTTATAAAAAACTACGCAACTCTATATTGAAACAATTTTTTTTGTAATGTCCTGATATGCCATTTCAACGCCTAGCATGAAAAAAAAAATTTTTTGGCGTGTCAGAGGCCCTTAAATTATCCACAAGTAATCCCAACCCCGAAACACCAATGACTAAGAAGTGGAAATTATAGTTGCTAATAGTTATTCATAGCCAAGTGAAAGTGATCTGGTCAAGAATAGTTCCCAATGTTGGGAACTATTTATGTTTAACTGTTACCAATGTTTCCCAGTGTTGGGAACTAATCATGTTTAACTGTTACCAACTGGCCCAAATCACCACTTACTTCCCGAATCCAATATAAGTCACTTGAAGACAATCTCACCCATAAGAACACGAATAACGAAATATATTTAAATTTTAGCTAATAATGACAACTTGAAGTTGATTTAACAGATAATTAGTGAAATAACTACAAATAATGACTAATAGCCTGAAATGGGCATTTAACTACACGGCGTCCATATGCAAACAAGGTTACTGATTTCATTAGAACATTCCGGAAAACATCAATTAATACAAAAGTGCCATACCTAAGTGTTTCTCAATTTTAAACTGTAACTACGTACTTTTTTTTTTACTATAGTGGAAGGGGAGAAAACAGTGGAGCACATGACTGATATCAATTTCATTTTCGGCACCGAGTTGTCCCCTCCTCGCCAAGAGATGGCATCACTTCTGTGCCTCCCGCCAACCCCATGTATTTTTGGTTCAATTTCTTGTAGTAGTCTGAACGGTATCTGCTCGTATCCTCGTCTCTGGTCGTCGAAAATAAGCCAACTGCTCCCGGTTTCGCGAAGCAAAGTAACGGTATCTTCAGACCTTGGTTCTACAGCTTCAACGCAGATCCCCGATAGAACTTGTGGGCACCATGGCGGTTTCCCAGCCCAGTTGCCCGACTGCGAGGCAAAGGTGCCGAACTTTTCCCGCGTGGCGGCGACGTCACGCCAGCCACGCGCCCATCGGATGCGCCGCCTTGATAAGGCTGATCAGAGGCGGCGCACAAGGAGTTGCTGCCTGGAATCAGGCGCCGCTGGTAATCATGTTAATCGTCTCGTCCATGTCCCATTAAGTGTAGTTTCTTGTTGTTGAAACCGTTGGCTCCGTGTTATTCCTCCGGGTCGGGTATGCAGCAAGGCAAACCGACCACAATGGCGCCCAACGTGGGGCTCGAACCCACGACCCCGAGATTAAGAGTCTCGTGCTCTACCGACTGAGCTAGCCGGGCTATCACCGAAACCAGTGTCCAAGGCTTCTGGACACTACAAACAAGAGGTGGCACGATACGGCGGCAAAGGGCCGGAACCAGAACAACCAGGGAAACTACTACGGCCGGCGACGCTGAAACCAGACAGCCACTCGCCGACGGCCGTTACAGACCCTGGGAGCAGTGAGGCCACGGCACAGATTCCATCGGTATGTCGAATCCAGCCCGAGCCTAACATCATCGAACCACGCATGACGATTTCACTGCTCGATTTTCCCATTGCCGCACTTTGGGATTCTGGGGCCGCTATCTCGCTCATAGGGGATTTTGTTTTCGAACTCTACAAAGCAAAAAAGATAAGCCTCCGGGAGTGCGAAACCCGTTTGCAGCTAGCTTCTGGTACAGCGATAACAGCTGGAGGAGCCGTGAGGCTGCAGATTCGGTTTAATGGAAAGAAGCGGCGTCAGCGATTTCTTTATCTGCCAGGACTCGTGGTACCTGTGATCTTGGGCCGAGATTTCATTACAGGCGAAAGCATGACGCTCGACTTTTCTGGTGGCGGATACCGGCTGGGACAACAACCGGAGCTGACTCCGTTTACCAGACGGGAGGACTGCATCCGTAACCTGCCCATGGCAGCCGACGTCACTGTTGTGCCGGACGTCTTGCCCGCCGGCGTTCGAGAATCGTTGCGAAAGTGCCCCGCAAGCAGCCAGCAGAAGCAGGAGCTGCAAGCCGTCTTGGAGTCTTTCTTACCGATGTTCACGGAAACACCTGGAAAGACTGACATCCTGCTCCACCGCATTGAAACCGGTGACGCGCCTCCTCGGAGATGCAACCCTCGACCGATCAGCGTCCACAAAAGGGCACTCCTTGATGCGGCGCTCGAGGAAATGATCGACACCGGTTCAGTACGTGAGTCGAAGAGCCCCTGGGCGTTCCCCGTTGTTCTCGCTCAGAAAAAAGACGGAACAGCCAGACTCTGTGTGGATTACAGGCGGCTGAACGATGTGTCCGTTCGAGACAGCTACCCTTTCCCCAGCATTTCTTCCGTGATGTACGCGCTCGGTAACGCGACCGTGTTTACAACGCTGGATTGCAGTCGCGGGTTTCTTCAGATCGAGATTCACCCATCAGACGTTCCAAAAACTGCTTTTATCTGCCACAGAGGGTTGTTCGAGTTTACCCGACTGCCGTTTGGCTTGTCTAACTCTCCAGCCAGTTTTCAACGCCTAATGGATGTTGTACTTGGGAACACGAAGTACGAATTTGCCATGGCATACATGGATGACGTGGTTGTTTTCTCGAGAACTATTGAGGAGCATGTCGAGCACCTTCGCATTGTCCTTGAGCGAATGCGCAATGCTGGGCTCACGATTCATCCCGGAAAGGTTCAGTTGGCCGCGCCCAAGATCAACCTCCTTGGATTCGTTGTGGATAACGGCACGCGCCGCCCCAACGAAGATAAGTTGCGCGCGCTAACCGAATACCCAAGCCCACATGACGTAAAGAGCCTACAAAGATACCTCGGAATGATTGCGTTCTACCGGGATTTCATTCCACACTGTTCCGAGATATCCCAACCGCTCAATCACCTTCTAAAAAAAGGCGTCAAGTGGTGTTGGGCCGAACAACAATAATGCGCATTCGTAGCCCTTTCGAAAGCCGTGACTGACAACGCTTGTTTACAGCTCCCAGACTTGAACAAGCCGTTCGTTCAGCAGACTGATGCAAGCGACTGTGGCCTGGGTGCTGTCTTGCTGCAGGAGTATGGCGGTGTGCTTCGGCCAGTTGCTTTCACGAGCCACACGCTAACTCCAGCCGAGCGCAACTACAGTGTCGCAGAACGTGAATGTCTTGCCATTATTCATGCTTTGAAGCGCTTCGATATGTACCTTGATGGCGCAACGTTCCAGATTCAATCTGATCACTTAGCGCTATCATGGCTAAGGGGACTTAAGAATCCAGCTGGACGTCTTGCTCGTTGGGCGCTTACGCTACAACAGTACGACTACTCCATAGTGTACCGCCCGGGGTCAACCAACAAAGTTGCTGATGCGCTCTCTCGTGCTCCACTTCCCGAGGAACACTCGCAGGATACTCATGGCTTGGTGACCATCGCGGCCACGGCACGAGGATCCCCAGATTCACGGTGGGGTACATTGGTGAGCCGCGAGGAGCTTCGCAAGGCGCAGCTGGATGACGGACTCTGCCAACGCGTGTCCGCTTGGCTGGCAGCAAGAGGTCCAGTCGACCACCCAGGTGACGAGGAGTTCGACTCCTACTTGATGAGCGACGACGGCCTCCTGCTGCGCTACATCCCCCAGGCCGACGATGATCCGGATGGCTCGGCGTTCCGGACCGTGATACCCCGCAAGCTACGTAAGCTTTTCATCCGATACATGCATGACTCTGCCTTGGCAGGACACAGCAGTGGGAGCAAAACTTATGAAAAGTTATCCCAAGTTGCTACCTGGCTGCAGGCATGAGGCAGGATGTGCTTCGATACGCTCGTAGCTGTTCGGTGTGCCAGAAGGCAAAACCACGTGGTGGTCAGCCCCCCGGTCTCATGCAACCAATCGTGAGCCAGAGCCCTTGGCAGATATGTTGCTGTGACGTCATGGGGCCCTTCCCACGTAGTACCCGCGGCAATCAATACTTGTTCGTGGTAACCGATCACTTCACGAAGTGGGTTGAGTTATTCCCTTTGCGGAAGCTAGATTCGCAAAAAATCTGGGAGTGTCTACTTGAAACATTCGCTAGGTTTGGCTTTCCTGCACAGCTTGTAAGTGATAATGCGTCCTATCTCACGAGTAAGGTGTTCGTGGACGCATGCGCAGTGCTGGGAATTAAGCACAAAAGAACTTCCTCGTACCACCCACAAGCAAACATCACGGAAAGGGTAAATCGGAACCTTAAGATGATGTTAGTGGCCTACACAGAGCGCCACAAGGACTGGGACGCGAAACTGCCCGAGCTGGCATTCGCAACCCGTACGACCACTAATCGGTCAACGGGTCTCACTCCTGCCCAATTGAATTTTGGCAAGGAGCTCGCGTTCCCGCTTTTTAACAGTCTCCTTTCTACAGAGTCTGGGGGAAGGCTTCGCCCCTACGTGAAGTTCGCAGAGGACCTGCGAAAGCGCTTCTCCGATAACTTTCGAGAGGCCCTGGAAAATCTCGACGTCGCCCGAGTACAGCAGGCAGAACAGTACAACCAGGGGCGACGTGACTTGCAGTTCGAGGTGGGAGATTTTGTACTCCGGCGTACTCAGCCACTGAGTGACGCCGCTCGAGGCTTCGCAGCCTCCCTCGCCAACAGGTGGGAAGGTCCCTTTCGCGTGCGTGAAAAGTGCTCACCACTCACTTACAAACTAGTTCACTGTGAGACTAGTGAGGAAACCGGACCTGTTCATGTCACCGACCTTAAACGATTTTTTCAAGCAGAAGACGAAGATTCCTCGCAGGACCGGAACGACACTGACGGCAGTCCCGTTCCGGAAACCCCCTTGCCTCCACCAGGGCGGCGGTATAACCTGCGACGTCGGTGACACGAAAGAGAGAGGAACCTTTTTTTTTTCTTCGGCTTCGCCTCTCTCGCATTTTGGGGGTAGTTTTCTACTTCCACGGATCTGCTCCCTTTTCAAGAGGGGGGGAGAAGATTGTGTGCCAACCTCAGATCCGTTATTTTCAACTTTCTGGAAGGGGTGCAAAGATAACGTCGGGCCCAAACATCAACTGAGCCACATGTCGTCTGCTTTGTTGTTTTTCTACGAAGATGGCTCGTGGTCAACGCCGTCACCACACCCGCCATCGGAACGACACGGCGGCCGGACTTGTGCTGGACCGGGGCGCCAAGGACGTCGGCGCGTCAGGGGCGGCCCAGGGAACCATGAACCGCTACCACCCACAACGGGACGGGGCGGCAGCTAACTCGGATCAAGGAGGATCACGCGGAGAGCAGCAGCAGCAACAGCAGCAGCCGCCTGCTGGAGCTGACTTGGAGCAACAAGGTGGCCACCAGCCAAGCCCTGAGCCAGAACAAGGAGCTGGAAAGACAGCGCACGCCGAACGCATCGCGCTCGTCCAGCAGGCGCCGGCCGGACTTGCAACGTCAGTCCGCCCAGCAGCGCCATCCACCCCCTGACGCCCACAACAACGTCTCCGTCATCGACATGACGGACGAAGCTTGAGGGGGGGGGGGGGGGAAGTGTGGGCACCCTGGCGGTTTCCCAGCCCAGTTGCCCGACTGCGAGGCAAAGGTGCCGAACTTTTCCCGCGTGGCGGCGACGTCACGCCAGCCACGCGCCCATCGGATGCGCCGCCTTGATAAGGCTGATCAGAGGCGGCGCACAAGGAGTCGCTGCCTGGACTCAGGCGCCGCTGGTAATCATGTTGATCGTCTCGTCCATGTCCCATTAAATGTAGTTTCTTGTTGTTAAACCCGTTGGCTCCGTGTTATTCCTCCGGGTCGGGTATGCAGCAAGGCAAACCGACCACAAACTTTCGTTCGCGAAACGGGTTTAAAAAGTAGCCAGATTTGCAATGCCTGTGAATTGTCAGCCTCTGTTTACCGTGTATGTGAGAAAGGTTCCAAGTTTTGTTTAAACATAAAACCGTCAAGAAAAGACATTAGGTAGTTTTCGTCAACCGCGTTTCCTTCTCCGCTAAGCCCTCCGCAACGAAGAACCCTCTACTGCGCCTGCGCGCCGATGGCCTTGGCTGTAGAGTTGCAGGTATCGTAGCGGGTTGCGGAGAGCGTTGCGGGACGGCGAAAACGATCTACAAAAACTCCCTCTTGTAGCTAATGTTCGTTGAGTGGCACACAAAATCTCCTCTAATGATGAAAGGTCAGCCTTTACGGTTCAATCTGTGAAACGATTGAGCACCATTGTCGACAGTTCGTTTAGGACCAATTGTCGTGGTTTGAGAGTTGTGCGTCGGTTGAGAAATTAATTATGTAGCTCGGGGTTGGTTTTGATGCAAACAAATACATCGGGAACGTTTTAGGGTCCTTCCGGATCAGTTGTTTGAAAAAAACGGGGATCATGCTGTCGGTTGTTTTCTTCAACCCTTCGATGGTTCTTCAAAATTGTCCCGATTAGCGATCATGAATGTTCTCAGGGACTGGGATTTTCTTAAGGTAGTCAACGAGATCAGGAGTGCTCAGAGAAGTTTGCTAAGCGTAAAAGCTTTTGCTTAAGGACCATACG
This sequence comes from Ixodes persulcatus, assembly GCA_013358835.2. NCBI lineage: Eukaryota > Metazoa > Arthropoda > Arachnida > Ixodida > Ixodidae > Ixodes > Ixodes persulcatus. The sequence continues at coordinate 27,663 of JABSTQ010001433.1, read as the reverse complement.
GTAAACTTGCCTTTAGGATTAGTTCTTAGTAAAAATAATTCATGGCAAAAACTAGTCTCATGGTGTATTCAAAAGGATTTAATGTGCATCGATTATTCGAGCCCGTTGTCGTAGAAAAATACTGACCAGTGCTAAGGAGTGGAACCACTGGCCTGCACTGCAGACCACAGCACCCAGGCACTTATCATCCGCAAGCCTGCCACGGCGCGAGACTTCTTCTTCATCAACTAACATTGAAAGACTCGCGCCATCCTGAAACTGACTGCAGCCAAATTGCTGGCGCTACCACCTCCAGCTCTACCAATCAACGGGAGCGAAGGGTGACGTGCATCAACGGACCGCATATAAAAAGGGGAGCGCGAGACCAGGGGGGGGGGGGGGTGGGAAACGACCAGAGGAACGCTCGGTCTGGTTGAGCTGAGAGCTACCATTCATCCCCTCATCTTTTTAATTATATCATCTAAAACCCTAACCTGGCTTAACATTCCTGCGTTCTCGTCCCTCTCTCCGGAACCTAACACCAGTTGATAACTGAAATTCAGCCTTACCATCGTAAGTATACTTTCTCTAGAGATCAACGAGATGTATTATTGATTAAATCAGCGTATTCTTTTCGGAGGTTGAAAGAACTTCCAGAGGAAAGCTCAGTACAATTTCAATTCGCTTCAGGCATTGATGTCGGTAGTTTTCTGAAACTTTCTGAATTTATTTTGGTTCAACAGCGACTATGCTTTAAAGGGGCACTGACACCCCAAAGGTCGTATTTTTTTATTGTCTAAAACGATGCAAGTTGCAGTCATAGACACGCAAAAAAAAAAACGCATCGCAAAAAAAACGTTCCCCGCGCGCGCCTTCTAATTTTTGGCGTTTGATTCTCCCGATTCTCGCCTCCTCCCTTCTTTTGATCGGTGACGTCAAAAATCAGGAAATTTAGAAGCTTTGTAGGCGACATTTCTATAACGTTTAATAACGGCAATCGTAAAACATGTTTTTTAACGCAATTGCGAACGCGCTACGGCCCCTCCTTTTGAAATACCAAAAATCAGAGTTCGGTGTGATTTCGCTTCCTGGATTTGTATCCTCCCTCGGAAAACTTGGCGGCGCTCGAGCAGATCGGCGAATCGGAAAAGAAACCGTTTTTTTCCCGCGCCGGCTCCCTTCTATCCCGCCTGCTCACCTCCTCTTCGCTTCGGGTCGCGGTGGCAACGGCGGTTTGCTTCATAGCGTGGAGCGGAGGTCCAAAAGAAAGTCGAGTCGCAGGAGACCGCAAAATTTGACTCACTGCACTGGCGCGGATCGCGCGGGAACTTCGAATTCGGCATTTGGAAATTGTTTTTTTTTTTTTTAAGTTCCCAAATACTGAATTCCCAGGTTTCGAATTTTGAGGGTAATGTCCCGGCATCGTTTTCAATCGTTTCGGATAATAAAAAAAAATAAAATTTTGATGTATCAGTGCCCCTTTAAGATACATTACTCTTGCAAAAAAAAAAAAAAGAATTTGCATTGGCTTTTGGATTGCTCCTCTTTTATCAGAGATTTACGTTTGTATTATCAACATTATTGCATCTCAGTCACTTGAAATGTATGTTGAAGGCCCTGTGATCGTCCGCATGTATGTGGACAACATTTCGTTGCGTTCTTTGGGTTTCTTTTGTGATGAACAAGATAAGGGAGGTTTTTTGAACGCGACTCCTCGGTGTGTGTGGGAAGTTTGGTAAGACGGATTTGAGACCTTTGCTCTCCAGGTTAACCTGCCACCCAATAATTGTAAAGAGGGGAGTAGTCAAGACCATATTAATAAATTCAATATAATTTTCTTGCATACATCTCTTGTGGCCCGGTTTAGAAAAACAGATTTGTAGGTTGCTCTTGGCAACATATATCAGTGATTTTGTTTCTTCAGTCATTCATCGGTGGTTGATGAGTTCTTATAAAAGTAGAGATGCCGCAGTGGAAAAAGGCAAGGTTCTATGTCTACCCTATTTTCATACTCTCGCCCATAACTTGAAGGTGTTAGCTGCGAAGTTCGGCTTGACTGTTGCTTTTAAACCTGATTTTCGACTAGGTAGATGGACGCCTTTTTCGTCGCAAGATAATGGTTGTAACAAAAATCGCAGGAACCCTTCGGTGGTGTTCGATCTTGGCGTTGTCTATCATACTCCAGTGAAATGTGGGGTTTGATATGTAGAGCAAACGGACAGATGCCTAAACGACCGGTTAACCCCATGTTTTATAATTAAATATCTTGAGCGAAATGAAATTTTCTCTTTTCGGAGACGCAAATGCAAATTAAAAAATTGCATCGAAAAGAATGTACTGAAGTTTTAATGAGTTGTCAGCGGATTTTCGGTATGCAGCACACGTGCTACATCATGCGGTTAAAGTATAACTTGTAGTCGAAATACTCTGAATGTGTAAGCAGGTACTAAACATATAACTTTATTATACAAAAACGTTCTATTTTGAGCTAAATTATTTGTCTTTTTTTTAGACGCAAATACAAATGAAAAAAGTCGCACCGCAAAAAACAATTACACAGTAGATTACATTAGCAATATTCAAGGCAAATATTATTTTGTCTTTTGTCAACTTTCAGGGACTTAACCAATGGAATAGTCTTCAAAACCATACAGGAAATCTCCTAGATCTTCCTCTATCTGACCCATTGGTATTACCCGATGTTTGCACATTCCATTTCTTGCCTCCCTTAAGGATTTCGTGGGGAAAGTGAAGCAAAAAACAAACCCTGACTCGTTCTCTATTTCTAGAGGCGAATACTTTGGTCTATTTCAATATTTAGATAATGTAAACTGGGCACCCATATACAACATGACTGATGTAAACTAGGCGGTAGCAGCGTTTACTAAACATATCGTATCTGCACTTGAGCGCTTTGTTCCTAAGAAACGTCTTCCCACAACTCGTTATCCTCACTGGTATTCTTTCGAGCTGAGATCAGCTTTAAGATTAATTGCATTATCACAGGAAATAGAAGGCTTCTAACTCAGCGTTCTGGTACGAATAATTTTCCGAATCACGTGCGCAGGCAAAGTCGTTGTTGCAGCGCGATAAGAGAGTGCACCGTGAGTCAGTAGAGCGCAGTTTATATCCTGACCCATTGCAGTTCTGGAGGTACGTCAAGAAAGCCACGACTTCATCGACACCAAACATCGCTGACTCGTCTAGAATTCCGATTAGTGAACCCGAAGATCTTTCGAACGCTTTTGCAAGCTATTTTGCCTCTGCGAATTCCTGCAGCCGGAATGGTTTATCTGTGCCTGACGTTACTGACAGTGGTAGCGATTGTTTATCGATTTCATTCTTTGAAAACGCTGACATGAAACTTGCAATCCAAGAACTAAAACCTAAGTTATCGGTCGCATTTGACGGTATCCCGAATTTCATTGTCAAAGGATGCTCTTCCATTTTCAGACCCATTTTAACGCATATTTTTAACCTTTCATTGTCGACCTGCACTTTTCCTTCGATTTGGAAAAACGCGATAACCGTGCCAATACATAAAAAAGGAAGAACAGATGATCCAAAAAACTATAGACCCATTTCATACTTATGTTCATTTGCAAAGGTCTACGAAATAGTACTTTCGGAACATATTTCGAGTTTTTTTAAACAAAATATCCTCCCCTCACAACATGGTTTTGTGCGGGAAAGATCAGTGGAATCAAACTTGGTGTATTTTCTTAATTTCATTTCGCCTGTTGTGTGTCAGCGGGGTTAGGTTGACACTGCATATTTTTATCTGTCTAATGCATTTGATTTGGTTGACCATTCGCTACTTTTACAAAAGCTGAAATTCTACGGTTTGAGTACTACACTATGCACATTGCTTCATGGTTATTTGTCCGAAAGACACAACTTTGTACGCACCCTTGGTCCTCTCTCCCGGCCTTTTGTAACCCTCTCTGGTGTTCCCCAAGGGTCCATTCTTCGGCCGACTTTTTTTTAATGTTTTCATTACGACCTTAGCTCATGTGGTGTACATTCAGAAATCCTGCAATACGCCGATGACGACAAGTTATTTAGGCAGATAGTATCTGTGGAGGACTGTGTGAAACTAATGGATGATGTCAAATCAGTGAATGATTGGTGCATTCTTAACAGGCTGAAACTTAACCCCACTAAGACTGTCGTTATGTCATTTGCTAAGAAGCAAAGGCCTTTTCATTTCTGTTACCAACTCGGCAATGCCCCATCGCAAAAGGTGGATTGCACTCGTGGTCTTGGAGTTTATATGGACTCTTCTCTGTCATTTAATACGCATGTCAATAACATTGTCAATGCCTCTTTCCGTACGTTAAGCGTCATATCCAGAATTACACGTGAGTTTTCGATATTGGCCTCTATTATGCAGTTATACCTTTCATTAATTAGGTCTAAGCTCGTGTTTTCCTCAGTTGTGTGGAATTCTATTGGGCGTACGGACCAAGAGTCGATTGAGAATGTTCAGAAACATTTTTTCGTATTTTTTACGACCAGTATGTCGGTCGCACTGTTCCGTTTGAATATAAAAGGCTTCTAGAACGATACCATTGTTCTACTTTGGGTGCCAGATGACGCAACAGAGATCTCATATTTTTGTTCAAATGCCTTGGAGTCATTGATTGCCCTGACCTAACTTCAGCGATAGATATTCATGTTCTAAAATATTAAGGTGGGCTAGTTGGCTTAACATAATGATTCCGTAGAATTTATTTCGCTTCTTTCTTCTCTTCTTTATTTTCTATTAAAACCACAGTTGTGAGTATAGCGCTGTCCTGTCTACTTCATGTCCGTGTCTGTCGTTTGCGCTTTTTAAATCATTATGATATTCATGTTCCAAGAAGATTTTTGCGAATTTATCTTCCATTTTCTGTCATTCAACTCTTTCAAACCTGCACCATGACACGCATTCAGACCTTGTATAATACTTTCGATGATTCCTGCATTGACGTTCTTAACCCATATCTTGCAGCGTTCAAGTTTTCTCTTACAAATCTGTAAATTTTAACCCATCTTTTGTTGCGTTCAAGTTTTTCTCGTCAATCTGTAGAATTAGTCTTCCTTTTTGCTGTATGTTAATTGTGTTTCATTACAAAGGCGAAAGCTGTTCATGAGCACAAAAACTAAACAAATGAATGAATGGATGAATGAATGAATGAATGAATGAATGAATGAATGAATGAACGAATTACTTGTCAGCTGATTTTAGGTGTGCAGCTCAATATGCAATTAAGGTATAACTTTTAGTTCAAATACAAGGCATGTGTAAGCACGTAAGAAACATATGTTTATTATACAAAAAACTTTTTAACAAAATAATGAGTTCACATGCACCACATCACTGACCAAGGCTGCAATTTTTTTCTTTCTATTTTTTCACGAATGCAATTAATCACTTAGAATGATACTTTTGAAAACAGTTCTCTTCTCGGGCAAAGAAGAGGTGCACGTTGCACTTCGTGCATGTGGTGGATGTGAATGTCTCGCACAGTGGAAGGTTGCAATGTTGCCTATTTGTGCTCCAAAAGGGCCAATGAGACGTGTCATCCTGCCTGACATCTTGACAAGGCATCAAAGCTGTCCGTTCATGGCGTCGTATCGCCTCTAGAAGGTTTTCAACAGAAGCAGACGGCCTTCCCCACTTGATGCCACTTTTCGCTTTTATCATGCACAGTGAGTGAGCAACCTCAGCCTTGAAGTCTGCCAGTCTTATTCTCACTTCTTCATGCTTCACTCGAAGGTATAGGAGCCAAAAATTCACCGTGCAGAGATCGATAATGTTGTAGAAACGTCGGTGGTACCACGTCTTAGATCAAAGTTTGATGCAGTAAAGACCGAGCATAGAATTATTCACTCTAGTTTTTTTATATATTAATAAAATGATGCAGTTAGCCTTCAACAGTTATAATTACTTTCCAAGGAACTCTACAAAATTATACATTAGAACATTCCTGGGTCGACCAATGAGGGCGTGTTGGCAATGTTCGATGTATAAACTGAAATCAACATAAAGGGACAGGACAGCTCAGAAATGTATGCCCGACATTCAAAATCAATACATTTTTGGCATAAATAAAGAAATAATATTGACGATCCCTTTCTGGCGCAGGTGTTCTTGATATAAGAAGTACAACTGCGTTTAAACAGCAAAAGAAAAAACAAGAAATCACGCAAAACATTTTATTTGTAGTCACCCGAAACTGTGTTCAAGACTATCATTCTGGAGTCACATAAAAAAGTTTAAAAGAAGACAACAGTCCTGGCGCAAATGTAAGTTGAGGGGATGCTGAGCATGAAGGGATTACTGACGCACGTGCATGAATTACGGCTTTACCGCTTTTGTGGCAGCGGTACACGTGCGCAAACACAACAAGGTGTCGTGGCGTGCCGTAAAAGGTCTTAATTTTGTTGCTCGAGTCGCTCAAAATGCCTGGGAACCGATGAGCTGTGGCCGTATTCGCATCTCGCTTCGGTTTTTATACAGCTTGACCTAATGTCGTGGACAGACAGTGTATGGCTCGTCATTGACTTCATTCGCACGAATTAAAACAGCCGCGTCTCGCTTCTAGCAGTCGGTAAATCCTACTTTCTAAGAGCACTTGCCCGAGTTCGTACAGTGTGTGCGACAGCGCAGCTGTGCGCGAAAAGGCAATTTGAACAATATTGCATCCCCAGCTTCATCCGAATAGCTCTGACTATCAAGAGCGAGCGAAAGAATAAGAAAACAGCATTTACCTTGAGGCGAATGTCAACATGTGAATTTGTCAACAGACTAACCGATAGTCTAGAATGTATTCATTCCAAGCATCCACATTCACCACTTCTATTCGCAGGTGATTCTTCTTATCCTGAGATCGACTGGTCCGACCTTCAAGTGCGTACTACTTGCTCACGTGTAGAAGAGTGTTCAAGTTTTAAGTATCTCATAGATTATTTTTCAATTAAACGCTTCCTAATCTACACGAGCAGATGCAGTACTGAACCTTGTTTGTACAACTCACCCCGAAAACATGTCTGCACGCGTTCTGGACCAAATCGGCGATCATAGAATTGTTTATTTCTGCTATAAGATGCCGAATGTTTCGAGAGTGAACCTAAAAAAGTGATACATGACTACTCAAAGGCAAATTATAGTAATATTGCGGAAACACTGTCAGACTTTTTGATTCAGTATGAAAGCATCTTCCATACATGCCCTGTTGAAGCTGGGTCTCAGTAAAAAACAAACTAATTTATATACGCGAAGCTTTTGTTCCTAAGTTGGTCATTACCCCGAGTGAGGGTTGTCCCTTGTTTTCACGAAGCGTAAACTGTTTGATCTCCACAAAGAAGAGACTTTTCAGAAAGGCCTGTTCTTCAAATGCAGACCGTGACTGGCAGTCGTACGGGGATTTTGCGCGCTTATGCAAAAATAAGATAAGAAAAGCAAAGAATAGCTTTTTCAACGACGATTTATCTAGCATACTAAAAACAAATCTAAAGACGCTCTGGCATGTTCTAAACCCCAAAGAAAACAATAAATTTCCTTTACTTCAAGAAGGTGACGTAAAGCTTTCTGCATCCGAGTCAGCTTTTAAACTTAACACATTTTTTGGTGGAGTGTTTACCGGCGAGTTCCCTTTATCTGACCGCCATGTTACACCTACAATCGTCACTCCGCAAATGGACGATGTGTAAAGTATTATTGAGGTTGTCATCAGTGCTATCGACCGCTTGCCGACAAAATCCAGTCCGGGTCGTGATTGTGTACGCTCGAGGCTGCTTAAACTAACAAAGAGTGCGTCAGGTGCCGTCCTTGCCAGTTAATTCCAGCAATCGCTTGATACTGGCCGCATTCCGGACGAATTGAACTCGGCTAATGTCGTCCCGATTTATAAATTTGGTAATAAAAATTGTCCAACAAACCAGGGTTGGGCAGTATCGCGATACAAATGTATCGCGATAGTATTTCAGAAATACATTTCGTATCTGTATTTCTGTATCGCGATACATTTTTTTCACCAGTATCTGTATTCCTGTATCGAAATACGTTTGTAATGTTCCTTTGTATCGCGATACAATCAGGGTGAAATGTATTTCGTTACATTTCTTGAGAAATACTGCCCCCCCCCCCCCCTTTTGCGAAAAACAAAAATCCGAACGGATTTTTTTTTAAACTTCTGAGGGCACCAGGGTTAAGGAGATGCTGGGGCATTGTTACCATGCTGACCAAGGTTCCTTCTGATTCTCCAAACTATTTTTCTATGCCTCCTCTTCCCTTTTCTGAGAAGAGTTGCGTAGTCGTGGACTCGAACCAGGTGGCGTGCAAGGAGTGGAGTCAGAGTCAGAGCCGCAGCTCTTAAATGACGGTACTTGAAACAATAAAGTAGTCTAAATTATATGATTTATGTAAATAAATATTCTAAGGTGCACCTGGTGAGTTTTTTGAAAGCTCGTTTCGTGACGACAACAAACTTGTAGTACGCAGAACGCGGCTATGGTGAGCCATCAAAGTTGGCTCGGTTGGCTCCGACCTACCTCGTTGGCTCCGGCGTGCGCTCACGCCGCGTGGTGGCGCGACGAAACGGAAATGCGACGTGCGAACCCCGTCCCGAAACGATGAGATATATTTTTAAAAGAAATGCAATTTTGTCTGATAAATTTGTCGAACAGTGTTCATCGTGTCATTTTTGACACGACACCTATGCGGCGCCGAACGGCCGAGCGTCGCGAGCAAGCGGCATCTTGGCGGCATCAAACATCAGCGCTGTCGAAGCCTCCGTGGTCGCCGTCGTCATGGCCAAATTATCAGGACGGGAAGGAAATCGCCGAACTCCGAAAAACCCACAGACCAAAGTCGCCGCCGTCGCTACGACGCAGGTGCAGAAGTGGACTGGGGGTGGCAGGGTGCAGGGTGGCTGGCAGGTAGTGCGCAGCTAACTTGGCTGGATTAGTTGGCAAACTTCCAACGCGACGGGCATCCGTCTACTATTATTCAAAGCGCAACTTTCTTCCACGCTGTGGCGCGTCGGCAGCTCGACTTGTTCACGTCAGTTCCGTTGCAGTTTGTTGACGTCAGTTCCGTTGCGAGTAATCCCAGAGGGCTTCGCGCGCGTCGGAGGCTTCTGGCGCTTCTGGCTCAATCAGCGGTCGTCATTCCAAGAAATATAATAATCCGATCTCCATCCCTTCACATGAATAGCATTTTTAGGTATAGTGCGGTCCCGGGAAGCTTGTCCGGGGCTTATTTCGGCAACTTCAGATATCGGTTCAGCATCCCTTTAGCGAACACTGTACACCCGTCCGGCAAAGCTGAGTCACAGTCCGTTGCACCACAAGCCTGGTGGTGGTTGACTTGATATAGTAGGATGACTCACGCGGTGAAGTTCAACACATATTCGAATGCGTCTGCGGCTGCCCCCGTAATATTGCACGACTCAAAGGTAGTACGTCATCAGCCGACGTGAAAGTGACCCGCCTGCTCTGGTAATCTGAAACCCAGGAAGGAGGTCAGACGTGGCCTCGCTGTGCCCACCCAGACTTCGTACACCTGCGACTCGTCTCGAGCGCGCTGTTTCTCGGAGAGCTCGCACCTGTGCTGGCAATATCAGGTCGCAATCCACGAGGTCTCTATTTGGAGTACGCAAGGCGAAACTTGAGGACTGCAATCCATGCGTAGGTGGCGGAGGGTCGGCAGGAAGGACCTTCACAACAGGGACGCCACCGTATCGTTATTTCAACCGTAACAGAAGATAAGACGTGTGTTCCAGGATGCTTCATGGGGTCCACTATTCTCAAAAATTCCAAATGACACTGCCTACACGATCTTTAACGAGGTCACCTACCACGAAAGTACGTATTGTCCTTTCATACAGCAGCGTGGGAAAGTTTCATCTTCAAGGCCACACCTACAGATAAAGAATACCAGTTCATTCCACCGTGACGTCATGTGATAAATGTTGACAGGGGCGTCCTTATTGGACAGGGGCGCGGTGACGTTTTGATGGGATATACTAGGATGACGTAGAATTTATTTAGACGTCGAAGTCTTTTCGCATCCCTCGTCAGACAGACAGGATATCAGGAAAGGGACCGTGGTCAGTCGTTAATGGAACTTTTTTTTTTTTTTGAGCCCATTGAAGACTCTTGGTCGTCCGAAATCACTACCTTCAAGGCAAAGTGCCAAGCCTACGGGAAAGTAATTTCAGGATCGAAAAGTTCCACTTCCAACTTCAATTGCTTCATCTCATTTGGCGTCTCAAACATACTTGAAAAATGTATTGCAATATCAGTATTTCTGTATTTGTATTTCTGCCCTCCCTATATGTATTCCTGTATTTGAATTTTCAAATACTTTTTACGTCTATTTAAAATGTATTTCCGATACGTATCGCGATACACTTTTACAGATATATTTCAGTATCAGTATTTTAGCTACTATTTTAATGTATCCCAGTATTTGTATTTCCAAATACATTTTTGAGTATTTCTGCCCAACCCTGCTGGTTTCATACCTAGCATTCACACGCGTCACGAAAAACCTATGTGCCACGTGGAGCATTGTTGTGGTGTGGGCAGCCCACTCTCATCCAGCAGATACCACAGTGCAGTCGCTCCGGATTTCGTGCAGCCGGATTTCCGAAAGCAGCACTTTGCCCAGCCGTGACCTGTGACGTTGCATGACGTCACATGACGTCACAATTGAGTTCCGCGCTACATTTTGCGGCAAATTGACGTCACTAGACCTACACACCGCTCCGTTTCGCCAGCTAAATTAGGAATGCAAATTGACGTCACGTGAACACATCTTACGGACCTATATGGCAATCTTATTTCTTCGCTACATTTAGGGGAAAAATTAACATCTCGTTACCTACACACCAATTCAGTTTTGTGAATAAATTTAGCGAGAAAATTGAAGTCAAGTGATCTGATATCCCGCCAGACGTTAAAGCCGTGATCTGGGACGCAGCATGACTTCGCAATAACGGCACCTTACATGATGTCACGGGTCCTATACACCATTGCAGTTTCCCCGCTAAATTAAGCGGGAAAATTAACGTCACGTCACCACTACACCAATTCAGTTCCTTCCGATAAATTTAGCGGGATAAATATCGTCACGTGACCTGATGTCGCGTGACCTATATGCAAATCTCGTTTTGCCCGCTAGGAAATTGAAGTCACGTGACTTGATGTCCCGTGATGTACACACCAATTCAACTTCCCTGCTAAATCCACCGGGGAAATTGAGGTCGAGTGACCTATACGCCAATTTAGCTTCTCGAAATTTATCGGGGAAACCAGCATCTCGTGACCTACACATGTAACATCAGGTCACGTAACATGGCATGACATTACATTACGTCATCTGATGTCACAATAAATAAAGTCACGTGAGCCATAATTAAATTTAGTTTCCCCGCTAAATTTAGTGGGAAAATGAACGTCACTTTACTTGATATCACATGATCTATATGCCCATCTAGAAGTCGCTTAGCAGCTAGTCTAACCCGCGCAGCTTGATACATATGTTTAGTATCACGTAGGCAGCATAAATGCCTAGCAATCTGTTTTAGACATTTTTTTTCACCGGTTAATGGCCGCTAATTTTGTCGTGAAAAAAATATAGTGTCACCATTCCGACTATTTATAATGTGATTGCAACCATTATTCAGTCATCAGTTTTATTGAAAAAATTGATGATTTGTTTTTAAACTCCATGCTAATGAACGCACAAACTTAATTGATCCTAGAGATTTTAATTTTAGCGTATTAACTGGAACGAAAAAAAAAATATTGGAGACTCAGGGTGAAAACAAGATGATTACATGTTGGAAATATTGTTAAAACATGGCCTCGATCAAATTGTTCGGGAACCCACAAAAACGTGTGGGCCACGAAATTTCATTTTAGATCTCTCCCTTCTTTCGACGTGCTTTCGTGAGTACGAGGTGTCTTTTGTAGACTGGATTTCAGATATTACGCTGGGTGCGTGTGGCGGTAACATTTATTAGCCCCCCTCAAAACAGAAAAAAATACGTCACTCGATCATTTACAATTTGCAAAAGCTGATGACACAACTGTCTTATATTATTTGAAATACTCTCCCAATTATTTTCGTCAGGATGCTAGGGTTGAAAGCCTCTGCAATCACTTTATGGAAAAAGTAAACTACTGTCTAACAGTGTATGTTCCTGAGAGAATAAAAAATATTAATAAGACAAATCCTTGGGTCACACCTGAGATCATCCACTCAAAGCGCAGTTTAAAACACAAGATATTCTGTAAGGACAAGAACTTATCGGAAATTCGTTTTTTTAAGCCGTGATGTAACAAAAACACTCAAAGGTTCCAAAACTAACTTCTTTCCAAATACGTTGAATACGACTTTAAAAACGTCGCCACATAAGTTCTGGCAACATCTGTCCCCTAAACAGAAAGTTAAAAAAAGAAGATCATATGGACGGTGCTATATGCGATAATCCGCTTACCGTAGCGAATGAATTCAACAACTACTTTCACTCAGTTTTTTTTTCAGTGGACACATCTGTGAATAATCTGTCTGACGATTAACCCAGCCTGAAAACACAGCCTATTCAAATTACTTTTGAGGAAGCCTTACTGCTAATTTTTGACATGCAAAAAAAAAAAAAATCCCCTCGATCGGATAAAACCCCAAATGAATTCCTGAGGCATTATTGCGAAGCGGTTTTACGTTTTTTGACCGTTATGTTTTAAACGTTCTTAGATAAAGTTCGGTTGCCAAATGATTGGCTAATTGGCAATGCTTCACCCATTCAGAAATCGGGCAACCATCTTGAAGTAAAAACGTACCAGCCAATATCGTTGGCATCAACATCATGAAAAATTCTCGAACACATAATTTCTAAACTTTTCAGTGATTTTCTAAAAGACAGCAACCTTTTTTACGATATTACCAAGCTATTACCAAGTTATTTGAATCAACTAATCAGTTTGGAAAAGTGCGAAATGTTCGTGGACAAGTCGATGTTGTATCCATCGACTTATCTAAAGCATTTGACAGAGTCACGCATAAAAGGTTACTTGAAAAATTATTGTTTCTTGGTGTTGATAAGAACTTGGGGCTTTGGATCAAATCATACTTATCTGATAGGACACAGTACGTTGAAATGGACGGTCTTGCGGCATCTGCTTTACCGGTCACGTCTAGCGTACCCCAGGGATCTGTTTTTGGCCAGTTTTGTTTTTAGTTTATGCTAACAATATCGCTCAGGATATTGACCCAGCTGGGGAAGGACGTTTGTTTGCTGACGATTGTTTGGTTTACATCCCCGTGATAACTGTTGATGATAAGGAATTGTTGAATGACTCCTTGGCAGCTACATTACACTGGACTAAAAAATGGGATATGCAAATTAATTTTGTTAAAACTGTCTTAAGCATAATCAAAAAGAAGTCTCCGTTGAGGTTATCGCTTGAAATAGATGGTGTAGTCTTGGAAAATCTTAACACTTTTAAGTATCTCGGTATCACTATCTCAATTGACTTCAGCTCGATTACGCGCGTTGAAAATGTTTTAATTCCGCCTATAGAAAACCTTTTTTTTAGGTGATCTCTAAGAAGGACGAACTTCGATATACGAACCAACGTTTATAAAACTCTAGTGCGCCCAACATTGAAATATGCATCGATGATATGGGAACCCCCATGCACAAACTCAAATAAATAAAGTGGAGTGCATTCAAAGGCTAGACCCAAGGTTCATTTTTTTTTCTTCTAAATTCGATAGACACGAGTTTTTCCGGTATTGTTTAGGGAAACCCAATTATCCTCCTTAGCGTCAAGACGAAGAATTGTGCGGCTTTTTTTATTTGCTGTATTTAAGAATATCCATATTGACACGCAAACGTATATCAGAACTCGTGGAAGGCGGTCTCGGCGTATAAACAACGAAATGTCATTTGAGTCTTTTATGCCCAATAATGATATTTTTAAATATTCGTTTCTTGTAAAAACAATTGAACAATGGAAAAGATTACCACCAAGTGTTTTCCTAACGTCTCCTGCGTTGAAGAATTTGAAGAAAAGTTTATGAACTGTTTTGCTGACGAGTAGTTGCACCTGTGAGAATGATTCTTCTATGTATTATTACTTGTGTCACCTGAATTTTGTTCCATTATTACAGTATCTACTCCTGCTATAAACTGCAAGAGTTTAGAGTGTTTGAAATAAATAAAACAAAATCAGCAATTAATTGAAATATTTGTTCTGGCATACTTGGCGGAATCGCAAATGGCCGGATCCTTTTCATAACGCATCTTTATAGAAAAAAGTGTTCCTAAATTTTGGCCGGTTCCAACTTCAGCGTTCGTGCGTGTTGCGCGAGATTTGTTCGCTTTCCGAGAGAAACATCCGCGTGCTGGGCTGAGGAGATCGCACGCTGAGCTTAGCTCTTTTATTTATAAGAATGATGTATAATCTGTTCCACAATTAAAGGGACGCCGAACCAAAGATTTGGTTGCCCATATTACGTGGCGCACGATCTTTCCTCGAGCCAGCAGACGCCGGTGTGTGCAAGCACAGGCAACGAAATTGACGTTGTAGTCCCCCGTTCAAGTTTAATATGACAGAGAAATATGTGGGCTCCGAGAAAAAAACGAATGGAGAGAGGCTTTCACCTACACAGTGGTGTCTGGTGTAAAGGGTAGACGATTGATTGGTCTAAAAAGCACGTCGTTTTCACCGGTGGAAATGAAAGGCCTGCCTCCAGTCCCCTTTTGCCCGGAGTCCATACATTTCACACTCATCTTAAAGGGGCGCTGCAATGAGACGAAGAAAACGAAATGCCGCTTTGAAGGTCGTGCCTATCAGTGTCAAACACAAGCCTTAAATGACGACATTGGTCGAGCGCGTCTCGGATAATGACGGCAAGAAATTCTAGAGTTAGTAGTGGATGCATACGTGCACATGACTACTTCTCATCATTTCAAGCACGTGATACATTGCTTAGAACACCCGTAATTTGGTGTGGCGTGTAGAAATGATTTGCAGAGCCCCTTTAAAGTTTCCCTGCAAGGTGTTTCTGACCAGTTCTTTTATTGCATAGCGTTCGCTCAAACTAGTAAATGGAACTCAAGCAACAAATTAAAAATAAAATACAGAAGAAAGCTTATATATTTTTAACATAACAGGTAAAATAAGTCATAATTTTCACAAGTTTTCTATTATTGATGACGACCTTTGTCAGAACCAATAGAGAACCAAAACAAAAATACCGTGCAACAGCCATGCGCGATCTTCCTATTTGGTGGATATAACATACAGTTATGAAGGTGTGAACGCCAAACGAATATACAGGTGTTCCAAGCAAAGGATCATGCGCTTGAAACAGTCCCAAGGGATCACGTGCATCTATTTAGCCAGTCCTACCTCTAGAATTCTATGTCATCATTATCGGACGTTCTAGACCAATGTCGTCACTGAACGCTCGTGTTTGGCACTGGTAGACACGCCCCTCAAAGCAGCATTCAGGTTTCTTCTTCCCTTCGCAGTGCCCCTTTAAGGGTATGCTGAACCGAAATTTAGATGTCAAAAAACAATGCAGGAGGGGTAGGCTGGACGCTAGAATTCGTACAACACCACCCATAATGCGATATTTTGAATGGACGGCCGTATTTTTGGGAAAAAGAGGTAGCGATTGAACAAGGCCGACTAGGCGCGTGACGTCAACATACCTCGTTCCCCCCTCTCTTCGCTTCGCCACCCCGAGGCGGCGAGGCGGAGAAGACGCGAGGCAGTTTCTCCTCTTTCTCGACTTTTCTCGGAGAAACAAGAAGTCAACATATCTCAAATGCGCCTCCTTTTGTTAAGAAAAATACAGTCATTCGTTCGAGATATCACTGTATGAGTCATGTTTTGGTGTTTGTAGCGTCCCATTACACGCTTCTGCCGACGTGCTTTGTGAAATCCAGATTTCGGTTCAGTATCCCTTTAAGGTACAACCCCACACTTGATTAGTGTGATTCAGAACCAACAGATGGCGGTGGGATCGCCTTCCAGGCCTGTACATCAATGCGAGAAATCGTGTGTGGTGGCGCTTCAATACAGTGGGGTAATTTTCTATATCCTGAATTTGACATCCCTGGTCCCTTGCTTGTTTTCCTCTGCACGAGCTTTCTTTGGAACGCGCACGGCTGCGCTAGTTCGCGTGCAAGGGGGCCAGTTGCCCACGCTCCGAGCTCACGTCTCCACCAAATGTGGGCAGAACAAAACGCGAAAATCGTCATGAGCCAAATGGCGAGACACATGCACAACAAAACCACCGACGTTTTGAAAAATATAAAATTGCCTGTGCGCCGTTATCGAAGATTTGAGAGGCCAATTATACATATTTCAATGTGATCAGATTTATATTGTCACGAATGAAGGTTACGAGAGGACGAGCAGTGAACGGAAAAATAAGGGTTTAATCGGCGAAGTTGTGCCAAACAAAATATGTAAAGAAGAGCGTCGAGGTAGTAGAAAAGCAGGCGGCGATTCGGCAGCGTAACAGAAAGCGAGTGGAGCGAGACTGACTCCACTAGGTCGCGGGCAGCTGCTTATTTACAGTGCGTCACTATCTCGAATGTTCGGCAAAGAAGGTTCGAGCATTGCGCGCTCGGGGCGAGGATGAACAGGCACTTTCGAGAACAAGAAAGCAGGGCGAAAGTTACGTCTGGTGATAGAATGAACGCGAATCTTATAAAGTCCGTGACCGAGCGTTGCCTTCTTGGCTCTGCGGTCGGCAGTATGAAGGGCCGGCCCTTTTGTCCTGCATGTGTTTGGCTCTTTGTGGATTTCCAGGAAAACGTAATGACGTGATAGACTTGGGTTTCCAAAATTCTAGCTTGAGGAATTAACTACCTAAGAAATCAAAACAAATGAACTATTTTTGGGTGGTCAGGTGTCTCATTTATGTGGCTAGGTGTTAATTTTGACCAACACCACGAGACTGGAAAACACAAAAAATGACACTCAGGTTTAGATGTTGAGTTTGGTAAACCCAAAGTAGGACTGGTGAGGGAGTCATAATTAAAAAATGCCGAGGTTACAAAGTTACTCACAGCAATAAATGATAAGAATTAACTTTAATACGAATCCAGTGATAAATGCAATGGCTGGCCATGCAAAGATTCCGGGTCTGTGGATAGCGTTGGCACATAGTTTAAGCAATGTTGTAGTTGTTTTTTTGTACTGCAAGAATAAACTAGGCATCGCCGAACGCTCATTCTCCGCCCAAAGGTAGCGTTAGAGGTCACAACCAGATGTCAAAGTTTCAGCCCGATCCGATACCTTATTCAAATGTTATAAGTTATTTTCTGAAAAGTTCAATGGGAAAATGGCGGCCGACGGAGTTTTTGAATACATGGGGCTCTTTGGCACCAGAAACCGAAAATGGGCAAAAATGAGCTCCATTTTTCCATTCAAATTTTCAGAAAATCTCCTATAGCTTTTGAATAAGGTGTCCGTTTGGGATGAAACTTTGGCATCTGGTTGTAACCTAGCGTTACCTTTGGGAGGAGAATGAGCTTTAGGGCGATGCATAGTTTATTTTTGAGGTAAATTGTAAAACGTTTTGCGACATCCTGTACTAGTCTTACTTTGGTGATTTATACGCACAAGTAGGGGTGTGCATAAATGAAAAAGATGCAAATGGGTAGCGTTTGGCGTTGTATAAAATATAGCGTAAGCACGCACATGGTACGCTGATTAAGAATAAAACAGCCCTACATTTTACACTAGCGTTGAGCGTATCTAAAGTTAAGGGTGAACCAAAAGCCGAAGCTTGTATATATATACTGCTCAGGCCGTTATGTTTGAATGCTCATAGTACTTTATTACCCTGAGATTTGGTGTAAGTTGCCTCATGATTGCTTACAACAGAAGGAAGAAAACATTCTAACTCTGCGTTGATAGAAAAACTCCACCTGCTGGCAGCTACCAATCATCTCGGCGCCGATTTTGAGTATTCACTCATGCCAAGGGTCGCGTGCTTAGAACGAGTTTTTCCCACGTGATTTCATACAATCGCAATTGTTCTTGACAAACAACAATGTTTACTAAGGCAAACGGTCACATGTGACGCTCAGAATATTTTGTATTGATTGTGTCACACGTGGCAAGTTGCATAGGTTTTTTTACAAACCGCGAAATAGAATGCTCCTGGGTTACCTTGGTCTCGAATGCATGTAGCACACAAAAGAGCACGAAATGAATCGCAGTGGAAAACGAAACAATAATGATAAACAAGCTTGTAATCACGCAAAAACTGAGAGCATATTGCACATAAACAGGAGGTAAGCTTTGTTTCACTAAATACATTACCAGTAAATTATTTGGTTTCATCGTGCGAGCGAAGCGGAACATACACGTGCGAGCATACTGCTCTGAACCAACGTTACTGGAGGGAGAGAGAGAGATAAATACTTTATTTTAAAACAACTCTTAGTCCGAGTCGTCGCTACCTAAGGAGCCCGGCTGGACCCCTCGCTGTGGTGCTGGGTCCGGTTGACGGGATCCCTTTATGTGCTTGATGTGGGCCGCCAGCAATGGCCACAGGGTCGGGCGAAGTTCCTGGGGTGGAACGGTCCAGCTCTCCCAGGAATAGGGGATGAATTGTGGGATGTGAAATCGTGTAAGAATGTGTGGGGAAGAGAGGGCCCTAGGACATTTCCAGTAAGTGTGAAAGGCGTTGGGGTAACCGCCGCATACCTGACACACCGGTTTGCCCGACCTGTTTTCAATGTGGTGCTGTATGGCGTCGTTGGGTAGCGTAAGTGTCTGTGCCTGTCGAATTAGGGCTGCGTCCTCTCTAGTGTGGGTGTGGGACGGCGATGGAAGAAGAAGCCTGTTAACTTTGGCTTCGTTGAGCCAGGCGCGGCGTTGTTTCCGGTGCTCGGCTCTGGCTTCTCTGAGACAGTAGGTCTCTGGCCACCTAGTGGGGTTGCTCAGTGTTAAATGGTCGTGAGCTAGGGCATGAGCTCGGTCATTGCCCTCTATCCCCTGGTGACCCGGGATCCACTCGAGGAGGACCTGAAGCGTAGCATGTTTGGGCATGTATTAAGTGAGTATTGTGCGAGTGTGATCTGGGAGTATATTTTGTGTGAAAGCTCGTAGCGCTCCCTGACAATCTGTGCGTATTGTGATGGTGTCAGTGGTGTGTGTATGTAGAAAAACGGCTTCTGTAATGGCCTGAATCTCTGCTGCGATAGGAGAAGGTACTGCTGCGTGACTGCGGATAGTCTCTTTCCTCGGTCCCACAACAGCTGTGGTGGTCTTCTCTGGAGTATGTGCGGCGTCCACATACTAGGTGTCGTTGTCAGGCGTGGCTAGATGGTTAGCACGTGCTTGTCGTCTGCCTGGGTGATTGTCCGCATTCATATTCTTGGGAACAGGTAAAACCTTTTAAGTTAGGGATAGAATCCCAGGGCGGGGGTGCTGGCGGGATGTCTGGTAGATGTTTAATGTCATATCCCAGATCTCGTAGAATGGCCCGGCATTGAGTAGACGTTGTTAATCGATGGTGTTGAGCTTCGTTATAAGTGTTAGTCTTTTCGTCCAGCGTGTTGTGCATCGCAGCTGCTTGTATATCTGTGTTTTTGGCATACGGCGGGACTCCGAGCTCTACTCGCTTGCATCTACGCAGCATGGCTTCGAGTTTCTTCTGCTGCGCTTTGTTGAGGCGAATGTAGGGGAATGCGTACATGATTCTCGAGTAAATGGTTGCCTCCATGATTTTGCCGATTTCGTGTTCTTTAAGGCCCGACTTGCGCTTAGTAATTCTGTTTATCATGTGTACAATCTGGTGTACCTGCTGCGTAGTGCGCTTCATCCATTCTGTACTGCCTCCGCCTTGTTGCCAATAACGTTACTGGAGCATGCTTGCTCCAGTAACGTTGCCCTGCACTACACTTCCAGTGAACAAGCGCACCATCCAAAGCATCGAGCTCGCTTTTATAACTTTTGGTGCGCTCAAACCTTTGAAAACACAATCATAATCAATTCTATTATTTAAATTATATTTATTAAGTGCACCTATGTGTGTTTTCTTTTTTGTCTTTTGCGTTCACGTGCCATTTTCGTAGTTATATAATATTTTTCCAGATGTCCGACAACTATAGTTTGTTTCATCATAAGTAAGAACCGCATAATCAAAGATGTATAGATAAACAAAAACGCGAACACCCGAACACACATTAAAAATGCAATGTAACGGCGCATTCAAAATTAGTCGTTAGTTTTTTTAGAGAGCAGCAGTCTCGTAGGGCGACACTGCTACCCGTTGAACATTATAATAAGTGCAGTACAACTGCTAGCTCGGGGTCTTTAACGTACATTACGCAGTATATGTGGTATACGATCGCACGACGGTAGGATGCAGATGGGTGACTGAACCCAGGGTCCCTGCTAAAGCCCCTTGATAAAGGTGTTTTTTACAAATACCGCCAACCATTGTTGTGGAAACGCGCAAAACACGTGCCACGAGCGGGTGGGTGCTCCGCCGCCATTCGCTTTCAAGGGCATGGTGTAAGATAATACTCTTCAGGTGAGGACAGCGCTCTCCTCGCGCAGTGCAGGTTCGCTTTTCACTCTTTCTCTCTTTCTGTCTCTCACTATGGTTTCAAGCGGCGCCGGCAGATGACTCGTCGACCCGTGGGCATGACAAAGGCGGCTCGTGCCGCCTCATGCTCCACACGCGCAGAGTTCCAGCGAGGTTGTACGCTCGTGCAGAAAGACCACGGGGTACCGGGGTGTCATGGCAACGAGATTATGGTTTTCGCTCTCACACAGTTTTGCCGTTTGGCCGCCGGCGACACTGTCAGCCGCAGGCACGGTGGCCGCGGAATAATGCAGCTTTTCGGATGCCCGTCGAATGAACACTATATGATTCCTCGCGCCGCGCGTTCAGCCCCGCCGTGTCCTCACCTAAAGAGTGTATCTTACACCGTATTCAAGGGCCAGTCATTTTAGTGCTGCGCCGCCACTTACCTCCAAGGGCCGCTCGAGAGACGGGCCTCGTGCTCTGGCACATTTGAGGTTACTTGAAAGACCAACGCAAACAAACCGAGGGGATTTAGTCCCTACAGGTTCTGCACCGTGAGCTCCGTGCTTCGAGCATTTCTCCACGTGCTCTGATCAGCGGTGCCACAACACACTCGGCCAACGATCCCCCACCGCACTTGGTTTAGCTCACTTAGCTACGCTTAGAGTATCGGCACTTTTTCCCCCGATATTGTTGTGGGCGCCACCATCTTGGTGGTTAGTAACAAATCTAAACGCAACTGCCGATCGCCATGATTCAAAAGTACGACTTTCTCAGCATTCGTATTGGTGTCAAGAAGCTGACGTGATATTGCTTTGCATTGTCGCGAACTGTTTATACATTTGTGGAGGACGGAAAAGCGTTTCCTGTGATTTCAGATAGAGCTTCAGATAACTGAAAACCATCATTTTAAGCACCAAGATGTGCATGAAGCGTACTTATTTAGTGTCTCTAGTTTAGCCCGACCGCATAGGCACAGAAAGAAAACGAACAGCTTAACCTCGCGGTCATGGCGCTGCTTCAGTGGCTTCATCAGCCGGTAGCGTTGGCTGCGCTCCGAACTAAGGTAAAGCAAAGCAAATATTCAGATCTTTACGTTTCACAAGCCAAACCAACAAAAATCACTTAAGACGCCGCAATAAAAAATGCGGGTTTAATTTGACTAACTGGAGATCTTTGACGTGCAACCGAAATCTCAGATTGGCCTCCGTCTAATAGACCCTTCCAGAAATTCAGTCTGGCCACCTCGATAGCTATCATCACCTAAGTGTGTATCATCTGTACATGCGAATGGCGGCCTTTCTATGGCTGGTGAAGGAAGAATTTGAAGACAGAAACCGATGCAGAGCCTGAGCATCTATAGACTTATAAGCTTATATGCATTACGCATTTGAGGCTGTCATGCAAGTCCTTAGAATGCTCGGCTTCAGCACGCCCCATGACAGCTCATGACAATAAAATGTTCGTTTTAGTGAGAGGTTTACTCAACTATAAGCGCCTTGTGCAGAGCGGTAGTTTCTTGACACCATCGAAACTGAAGCAGATAGACAAATAACCGTTCAGCGGAAAACACCCTAACTTTTGTACGCCTACCGTTGATGAAAAGGCACCAGATTTTATCCGCCATTAGCATACAGCAATTTGAACTGCTATTTCAGACACTAGATGGCACTGAATTTGTGAAAGGGTCTATTGCGGGCACCTCGGCCGATATTTAATCCCGACAAATATAAATTCATGGGCCAGCGCGTTGGCTCAGAGACACTGAGACGATTTAATGTTTTGTGTTTTGTTTTATTATCATTGCCACTTAAGAGCCACTGAGGTGGATTTTGAAACAAAATATAGTCAAACTATTCCGACAAGCATAGTTTGATTGCGAAAATTATTTTTGCAAGTGATAAAAACATTAAAATGTTTTCGCATGCGAGACGGAATCTGAAATGGCAGAATGCGTTTCATGGCGACCATTTCATTTGGAACGCGTTGGGCACAGTAGGGCGCGCGCAAAAGTAACTGTGGTGCACCCGCAGCCTCGCGCTTGTTGCTCTGACATATCTGGCTCGTTCACTGTGGGCATCCAGGTATCTGACACCCTGACATCTGGCGCTTTTTCTGTCTTTCACGTGGCGTTCCAAGAGGCACACGACGGAAAATGCACATCAAGCTGTTCTTCAAAACATGTCGCCATCTGTATTTTATATTAAGAAACTACAATTTTCCGTAACTGAATGAGAAAAGTTTGAGGCCTTATAACATTTCTAACGGGTAATATATCAATATGAAAGTTCTGGAAAATGTAATATCGAAGGATGCTTCATAATTTAATGTCTCGTTATTTTGATTAGTTGACGTGATTCCGTTTTTATTGTGCCATAAAATAATTATATTTTAAACTTTATTTTTTTATTTTAAAATATACATTATCTGTACAGTTCGTTGCTTCATTTTTTAATTTATTACATCCAACCGAACGCTCACGAAAAATATCGTGGACGATGGGACGTTATAACTCGAGAAATATTTTTTTCAATATTAGAGACTATGGTCTATTAAAATCTAAATAATTAACTAACAACTAAAGACAATTGTAATATCGAGACATTAAAGTACAGTTAAAACACAGTTCTTTAACTTGACATTAATTTTATAATTGTAAGATACATAAAAGAAAGTTATAAGCCGTCAAAAAAGCACCAAAACATCATGCACGGTTGGGTTTCACCTTAAGCATGAATGGAGGAATATGACGTCAATTGCGTTGCATGTGCTCGCGAACACCGGCGGCTGCTGGCTCGAAGGAAAGATAGCGCGAAACTTATTATCGACTCTAAAATGTTTTGTTCAGTATCCCTTTAAAGGGGCCGTGAAACGATAGTCAATTTGAATGTTTTTCAATTTACACGAGCTTGGTGGCACTAGTGGAGCCCAAGCATACTAGCATGCAACGCCACTGACCAACAAACTTCCTTGCTGCGGTGTAATGTGTAGGAGAAAAGCGAGCGTTTTGTTTTCTATTCTCTTTTTCGCTAAACTCAATGACGTAATTGTGGGATCTCCGTATCCCCCCAGTGACAATATTTGAGTGTGGCTCATAGACTGGACCCGAGCCTTGCTTAAGCACTCGATTCGGGCTCGTGATAACTAATAGCTGGACAAGCATTCGGGTAGTGTCCCGTGTCCAATAACTGCAATGTCGACTGTAGCCGAACCATGACAAAGTCTGGAACTTAGTGCGTGCCCTGTGCCTTGCCACCCCAGCGCGAGGCTATGATCAACATTGGCGGCGAATGTGATTCCTGTTTTTAAATCCGGAGATAAGAAACTTGTAGAAAATTATAGGCCTATATCACTAACGTCAGTTTGCTCTAAGCTTTTTAAACATATTTTATATAGCGCAATGTTCAAATATCTTGATAGCTCTAACTTTTTTAATCCATCCCAGCATGGCTTTCGGAGTGGATTTTCATGCAACACGCAGTTAGCAGAGTTCCAGCATTACCTATTAAAAGCAAATGACAAAAATACGCAAGTAGACGCAGTCTTTCTAGATTTCAGCAAAGCTTTCGACACGGTACCACACAACCTTCTACTGATAAAACTAGCCTCTATAAATATTAATAGTAAGGTACTAAATTGTATACGAAATTACTTAAGTGACCGTGAGCAATGTGTTGTCTTAAATGGAAGTAAATCCTCAGTCGTTTCCGTGACTTCAGGGGTCCCCCAGGGTAGTGTTCTTGGACCGTTACTATTTTTAATTTACGTTAACGACATTGTACAAAATATTCAGTCGACAATAAAACTTTTTGCTGACGATTGCGTTGTTTACAGGGAAATAAATTCGACGAGAGACATCGAGATCCTACAGAGCGATCTAGATAAGGTAGCATACTGGTGTAATCAATGGAACATGAGCCTAAATATTGGAAAATGTAACCTCATTAATTTTGCTAGAAACGTCTCTAAATTTTTTACAAGTTATACTATCAAAAACCTGACAATCGGTAATGTCTGTGAATGTAAATATCTTGGCGTTTATTTTCACCAATCACTTAAATGGTATAAACATATTGACTACACAATTAATAAGGCCAGTAAAATGTTGTTTTTTATCCGTAGAAATTTCAAACACGCGTCCCGAGACGTAAAAGAAACTCTTTACTTCTTGCACGTAAGGTCAGTGCTTGATTATGCGTGCGTTATATGGGATCCCTACCAGCAGTATCTGATCGAAAGATTAGAGAAACTTCAAAATCAAGCAGCGCGATTTGTTAGTAACAACTACGATCCATACGCTAGTATGACAGAGGTTAAAACCATGCTGGGATGGGAGCCCTTGAGCATTCGAAGGCAAAAATTAAGATTGAAGTTTTTCCATCGCATTTATAATAATAATACTGGTATTAATAAGAATGAGTATCTTTTGGGGCCAACGTATGTTTCAGCTAGGTGTGATAACTCTAGAAAAGTTTTTGAATATTCCTATAAAACAAACAGCTTCTGTCATTCTTTTTTTGTAAAGACAATTAGAGAGTGGAACTTGCTGCCTGATGATGTGGTGAGCACCTTGGACAACAGTGTATTTTTTTCTCGGCTGTATATCTAATCTGTGCGGACAAGTGATCACTTTGTGTTTTTTATGTATGTGTGTTATTTCCTGCCCCTCCTACAATAATGCCCTCGAGGCGATGTAGGTACTCTGTAAATATAATTGGCTCCGGATCACGTCCCCCCTTGTTCTGGCTGCGAGTTGAGGTGGTGAACGCTGCTCGTTTTTTCTTAATCTTTTGTGCGACTTCAATTGTGTGTGGTGAAAAAGGAAGGCGTGTTTTACAGGTCATTAACAACACGGATTCGTTCTAAGTGGTGTTTTCCCGAAATACAAAGATTGTTGCATCGCCCCATTTAATGTACAGCGCGGTCAAAGCAGCTGGCTTGAGCCTTAGATTTGATCTCGGAGTCCATTTCCATTTGTTCTCGCGCCAACGAAACCTTAGATAAAGTCAAGCGCTCGCGCCAGTAGCTTTCACAGCATTGTATATTAATGTGCAACCCCACCCTTGGTTAGTGTGATTCTGATCCAACAGATGGCGGTGGGATCGCCTTCCAGACCTATTCATCAATGAGATAACTTGTAAGTGGTGGCGCTTCGATTTCGCTTGTCTTTCTCTGCTTCGAGCGTTCCTTGGAACGCGCACGGCTGCGCCAGTTCTCGTGCAAGGGGGCCAGTTGCCAACGCTCCGAGCTCACGTTTACAGCAAATGTGGTCAGAACAAAACGCGAAAATCTTCTCGAGCCAAATGGCGAGGAACTTGCAAAACAAAAATACCGACGCGTTGAAAAATTTGAAATTGCGTGTGCGCCGTTAGCACTCCGCGGGGAGTTCGAAGGCCAAATACACATACTTCAATGTGATCAGAATTTATATGACGGGCCGACCTTTTGTCGTGCATGTGTATGGCTCTTGTGGATTTTCAGAGAAAACGTGATGACGTGATAGACGGGTTTACAAATTTCTAGCGTGGAGTAATTAACGACCTAGAAAAATCAAAACAAATTAATTTTTTTTCGGGGGAGCCGGGTATCTCATTTAGGTAGCTGGGCGTTTATTTTGACAAAAACACGAGACTGGAAAACACAAATAAGACACTCAGGTTTAGATATCGAGTTTGGTAAACCCAAAGTAGGACTGGTGCTGGAGTCATAATAAAAAAAAATGCCAAGGTTAAAAATCAACTCGCAGCAACACATGATAAGCATCAATTTTAATACGAGTTCAGTGATAAATGCAATGACTGGCCAGGCCAAGATTCTGGGTCTCTGGATAGCTTTCGCACAGAGTTGAAGCAATGTACCAGCCTCAATTTGGGGATTTATGCGCGAAAGTAGTGATGTACAATAACGAAAAAATGCAAACGGTACAGTTTGATGTTGCATATAATATAGTGTAAGGCACGCACTTGGTACGCTGATTAAGACTGAACAGTGCTACATTTTACACTAGCATTGAGCGTATCGAAAGTTAAGGTGCATGGAAAGCCAAAGCTTGCACACATATACTGCTCAGGCTGTAATGTTTGAATGTTCATTGTACTCTATTACCCTCAAATTTGGTGTAAGTTGTCTCCTTGATTGATTACAAAGAAAGAAGGAAACATTCTAACTTTGGGTTTGTTACAAAAACGCCACTGCTGACAGCTGCCAATCATCTCGGTGCCGATTATGAGCATTCACTGCATGCCAACGGTCTTGCGCTTAGAACGAGTTTTTCCAGCGTGATTTCATACAATCGCCGTTGTTCTTGACAAACAACATTGTTAGCTCACGCAAGTGGCCACATGTGAAGTTTAGAATATTTTGTATTGACTGTGGCACACGTGGCAAGTAGGATAGTTTTTTTTCGAAATCCTCGAAATAGAATGCTCCTGGTTACCTTGGTCTCCACTACATGTAGCACACAAAAGAGCACGAGCTTAATCGCAGTGGCAAACGAAAACAATCACGGTAAACAAGTGTGTAATTACGTGAACACTGAGGGCATTCAACATATGCAGAAGATAAGCCCGTTGAGGCAGACTACGTTCTAGGCTGTATAAACATACACACAACCCAATTTTTTTCCATGCAAGGGCCAATCAGTTTATTGCTGCGCCGCCATTTTCCTCCAAGGGCCGCTCGAGACACGGGCCTCGTGCATTGGAACATTTGACATTACTTGAAAAACCAACGGAAACATATCGAGGGGCTTTATACCTACAGATTCTGTAGCATGAGCTCCGTGCTGTGGACGAAGCTCGAGCTAGAGCATTTCTCCACGTGCTCTGATCTGCGGTGCCACAACACACTCGGCCAACGATCCCCACGGTACTTGGTTTAGACTCTGAGCTAAACCAAATATGCTACGCGTAGAGTATCGCACTCTTTTTCCTCGATATTGTTGTGCGCGACGCCATCTTGGTGGTTAGTACAAGCAAAGGCAACTGCCGATTGTCATGATTCAAAAGTGGGACTTCCTCAGAATTAGTTTCGCTGTAAGGAAGCTCAGGTAAGATTGATTTGCTTTGTCGCGAATTGCTTGAACATCTGTGGAGGACAACAAAACGTTTCCTTGTGAT
>JABSTQ010001432.1:0-54523 GCA_013358835.2 Ixodes persulcatus | reverse complement strand
CCACAATAATCAATAAAAGAAACAACAAGGCCCTCAAACTACTGCACGAGCAAGGATTTCATGTCTTTTTTATCTTCATTTGATTCTTCAGCTATGTAGCATTTGTGCAGTAGTGCAAAGTGTTGGCCTTGCTTTTCTCTTCAGTATTGTATCCAAGTTGATAAAATGTGCTTGTTCAGTGTTAAAAATGTTTTTGGTCTGTACAGCACTGCAAGTTGAACAATAAAATATTTTGTTGGACGCCAAAAAAAGTTTGAGAATGGATGTGCAGCTATTGCTGTTTTCTAAAAGCAGTTGTGTCTCTTTTATCTAGAATGATTTACCTGCATTACCTTGCTTTTCTCTTGGTGCTTGTAGTGCGTATAAAGAACCAATTGTATTTCCGAATTATTACTATATTAAAGTTTCTTAACTCATCGGGTTTCATTACTTTTAGGAGGTCTGCGTATCAACATTTCTTATAGTTGGATCCAACAACATTTCATCATTTTACTCAGACGGTGTTTTCTTAGGCGCTTCAAATATTTTAATCTCCAATAAATCAGAAATGAGCGTTGTTTGTAAGGCCAGACCCATTTTAAGCGAAACTTAAATAACCGGGAATGTTTCCACATCAGTAGAGTTTTAAACCATGTACCGTGGCCACCTGCATGGTAATCTTTTTCTCCTAATACGACCAATTACAGTTTGATATTTTTTGGAAACGATGCACACGATATACTTCAAGTTTCAGCAAACATTAGTTTAGTTTCTGTTTCTGAATTTGGTTTTTAGACGCAAAAAAACTTCCCAATTGTGTGGATTTTGCCGTTTGCCGTTGAGAGTGCTACTGCGGAATTTTTTTATCGAATATTTCTTTGCATTTTTCCAGGAAGCGCGTGCTGTAGGCATCGGGTACTACAAAGATTGACATCAACCTAAAGAGAAGGAGATCGAGGCGCCCTACCAGCAATGACTGCCTTGACTGGAGCACACACTACACGAGCGCTTGTGCTGCCGCCGAGGCTTCATCCGATGCAAAGAGCTCGCGCTTTTCGCACACGCAACTATCAATAAACCCAGCTGAAATGAGACTATGTATTAGCGCCAAGATATTTCAGTGGGGCCCTCATGGTTTTCATTTCTGACGCCACGACAGGGATTTGCCTCGCCATGACGTCACGAGAGTTACCCTGGCTACTTACCATCAGTTGCGACGACAAGTTCGATGGTGTGTTTAAAAAGCACAGTGGGAGCTAGGAGCCGTCACATTCCGAAACTAACACTGTCGAAGTTGGCAGTCTGAAAATGCTCTTATGCCCATGGTCTGGCCAATCGTGGAAAGCTGTTCTCCGTTTCTGTCAGAGAAACCAGACATAAGGTGCACAATCTGGCAACGTACAAAGCCGTTGGAAATACGGAGACAAGACGCCTGAGTATTCACTGCGTCCGTCGGCTACCAGAATCTTTATAGTGTTTTCGTCTGTGCGAATGTGAGGATCAGTGCTTTATATGTGTTGTCTACCGTGGTGTCGGGAAAATTATTCCGGAAAATCGAAGGTTCACATGCATATTCTCCTTCCAACCGACGAACAAAGGCGTATTAAATGGATTAAGGCGATTCCGGAGAAAGTTGTTAAATTTGGGAGCTCTTCAAAGAGTCTTATCTTTGCACTCTTGTACTTCCGAATCATAAATGCCCCTAAAAGAAAGATACTATAGAAGGACGAAAATAATCCCTGGAGAAGGGGAACAAGAGGGACAAAGGACAAACACAAATCTCCAAACACAGCTAGGTGACTGGTGCGCGACTGAAAAAATCCGCCTGGTCCGGGTATCGAACCCGGGACCTCTCCATTACAGGTGGAGCGCTCTACCAACTGAGCTAACCAGGGGTTAGACGTCAGTAGAGCAAGCGGGTTTTATCAGCCGCCACCAGTCTAACACCAAGAAGGGTGAAGCTTGCAATTTTAAGGTTATAATTATAATGCAATTAAATGCAAAAGTGCAAGCGAGCTGGACAAGAAGGACGAAAATAATCCCTGGAGAAGGGGAACAAGAGGGACAAAGGACAAACACAAATCTCCAAACACAGCTAGGTGACTGGTGCGCGACTGAAAAAATCCGCCTGGTCCGGGTATCGAACCCGGGACCTCTCCATTACAGGTGGAGCGCTCTACCAACTGAGCTAACCAGGGGTTAGACGTCAGTAGAGCAAACGGGTTTTATCAGCCGCCCCCAGTCTAACACCAAAAAGGGTGAAGCTTGCAATTTAAAGATTATAATTATAATGCAATTAAATGCAAAGGTGCAAGCGAGCTGGACAAGAAGGACGAAAATAATCCCTGGAGAAGGGGAACAAGAGGGACAAAGGACAAACACAAATCTCCAAACACAGCTAGGTGACTGGTGCGCGACTGAAAAAATCCGCCTGGTCCGGGTATCGAACCCGGGACCTCTTCATTACAGGTGGAGCGCTCTACCAACTGAGCTAACCAGGGGTTAGACGTCAGTAGAGCAAACGGGTTTTATCAGCCGCCACCAGTCTAACACCAACAAGGCTGAAAATCGCAGTTTTAAGGTTATAATTATAATGCAATTAAATGCAAAGGTGCAAGCGAGCTGGACAAGAAGGACGAAAATAATCCCTGGAGAAGAGGAACAAGAGGGACAAAGGACAAACACAAATCTCCAAACACAACTAGGTGACTGGTGCGCGACTGAAAAAATCCGCCTGGTCCGGGTATCGAACCCGGGACCTCTCCATTACAGGTGGAGCGCTCTACCAACTGAGCTAACCAGGGGTTAGACGTCAGTAGAGCAAACGGGTTCTACTGACGTCTAACCCCTGGTTCGATGGCAGGAAGGACGATTTCAACCGAAAGCACGCATGCTCCATGACGACCCCAGAGAAGAGCCAAGACACTAGGCCTGTTTGGTTTTTTTGTCAGTTTTGCACGGATTAACAACCTGTTTACATGTGTTTTTTGTACGTGTATTAGTTACTCCTTAATGAAGCCCGAGCCGGGAAACGCGGTACGTATTGCTACCCTAAATGCCCGCGGCTTAGGTGCGAGTAGAAAGCAGTATCAGCTGCAACGTCTCCTGCTTGACGAAGACCTAGACATCGTTGCAGTGCAAGAAACAAAACTATCGGATGACGATAGCATTGCCCGATTGGTTAAACCATTTCTGCCCGCGTACGATATCTGCGTCAGTCACGCTGTGGGCGTGTCAGCAGGGTGCTTGCTCTTTCTAAAGAAAAGTATACGGCTATCTGAGCTCTCGATAGTGTCGGACGAATGTGGGCGGCTTGTTGTGTGCAACTTTTTGATGTACGACGTACAGTGGTGTGTAATTTGTATATACGCTCCCAACCAGGTGAACGAACGATTAGCCTTTTTTCGACACGTGGAACAATATTTAACAAACGACAAAATGATTGTGTTATTGGGTGACTTTAATTGTGTCTGCAAACCGTCTGATAGGTCTAATGTGCTTGTGCGCCCAGACAAGAGTGCCCAGTTCTTGAGTGAAATGACTGCGCGATTTGACCTGGAAGATGTAGCCGCGGTACAGCCAAAACAGCAATCCTTTAAGTTCACACATTTTCAAAGATCAACGCATGCCAGACTTGATAGAATATACATTTCAGTAGAGCTGGCAGGTAGTTTAAGTAACTATAACGTAAAGCCCGTGTTTTTTTCGGACCATTGCCTTGTTGCCGTAACGATTGGGGAAAAGAATCGGAATACCTCTAAGTTTAATTTTGAACTTTGGAAACTAAATTCAAAACTAGTAAACGACAAAGTCTTTGAGAGTGGTGTTAAAGAGGCCATGAAACGTACTCTGGCTCACAAAAACTTCTCCGTATTTGAAAAGTGGGAGTTTTTTAAGACAGAAGTCAAACAACTTGCGATAGAGAGAGCAGCAACTTTGAAATTTAACGCTCGTTCAGAGCAACGCAGATTAGACGATAACCTACGTCATTTATGCGCATTTGAGTGTCAGAACCCTGGACAAGGAGTGAAAGATATAGAGAGTATCAAGCGCGAAATCGAGCGGTTCCATGAGGAACGCTACCATGGAGCAGTTGTCCGAGCAAGAGCGGAAAGGTACCTCCTAGGAGAACAGCCTACAAAACAAGCCTTAGCAGATGAAAAAAAATATGCGCTCAAAAAAGAAATATTAGAGATAGAGCACAAGGGTACTGTGTGCACTGATGAAGAATCAATTCAAGCAGCTTTCACAGAATACTATAGTCATCTTTTCAGCAAAAAAGTGTTATCTAGCAACGCAGAGTGCCGTGACACGTTTATAAAGGGAATGCCGCGATTACCAACCGAGGTGACAGAAAAACTTGAAGAACCTATAACGATGCAGGAATTAGATTCTGCAATAGATGGGCTACCCTCTTTTAAAACTCCCGGCCCAGACGGAATAACTTCAGAATTGTACAAAAAGTATAAAGATGTTATATGCCCTCTACTGTATGAGGTTATTCAGGAGGCATATCAGAGTAAAGCTTTGCCGCTTTCTTTTCTGAGGACGTTTACGGTACTTATACCTAAATCTGATGATGACGCCAAGCTTAGGCAAGTATCTGGTTATAGGCCAATTATCTTGTGTAATGTCGATTATAAAATTTTCGCCAAAGTGATCGCAAGTCGTCTGCAGGCCGTCGTGAGTGAATTGATAGGAGAACACCAAACATGCGGAATTAAAGGGAGTTCGATACAGACAAATGTTCATGTGGCACGTAGCGTTTTAGATTTTTCTACAGACAGGCAAGGTCAAGTTGCAATTATACAAATAGATCTCGAAAAAGCATTCGATCGTGTAGGCCATGAATTTCTTTTTGACATTTTATCTTATGTGGGTGTTGGGAAAGTTATACTAGAAGCAGTAAAGATGGCATATACTGGATGCTATACGCGCTTGATAATTAATAACGCTACAACACGACGCATCCCCGTCGCGTCCTCCGTACGGCAGGGCTGTCCTATGTCTCCCTTATAATTTGGCCTATACCTAGAACCCTTCTGCTTAAGAATTATTGCCAGTAAAAACTGCCATGGGATCAGCATGCACTCTTCCGAGATTAAGATATTAGCATATGCGGATGATATAGCGGTATTCTGTAGAGATAAGAGAAGTGTAAGCGAAGCACTTTGCATTGCGCGATCATTCTGCGAAGCTACAGGTGCCTCTATCAACTGGGGAAAGTGTAATGGTTCTTGGCATGGCGAGTGGGCCACAAAACCAACCAAATTTGAAGGCATTACGTGGACTGAGGCGCCTTGCAAGTATCTTGGAGTGCCCTTACGTCATTATCGGGCTAGTAATACGTATTGGTCTGAAGTAACTGCAGACCTAAAAAGACGGACCAAGAAATGGGCAAACCGTGACTTGTCAATTTTTACGAAAGCAACTGTGTGCAATATTTTCCTAATTGCAAAAATATGGTATGTCCTGCAAGTTCTTCATTGTGCCAGGATTAACATTCAGCGGTTTCACAGAATTTTCGCGATATTTGTTTGGAAGTCGTCATGGGAGCCGTTGCGACGTGATAATCTCTTCAGACGAGTAGGTCATGGCGGAATCGGCCTCTCGCATTTGTTTGTTAGACAATTGGTGTCTAGGTTTTGTTTTTTGAGGGATCAGGAACATCCGTTTATTCGGGCCATAATTCAAACTATACCTGTTTTCACCTTAAGAAAAAAGTACGTTTTGCGCATTGTTCCTACGCGGCGCGAAATAGTTCTCACGAGATTCGGTTGTCGGAGGAAAAAGCGATGCCTTTGACGTTTGGAACGTGTACATAGTGAAAATATAACATATATCTAATCTAAAATTCACCTACATATGTCTTCATTATCCACGTAAGGGGGAAATTAGTAATGTTCCGCGAGGAGCCGGACTTGTTTTACTTCGGTTCTTAAGGTGAAAACAGGTATAAGCTGGCATCTTATCTACCGACCTATATTGTCTCGTCTTACGAAGAACCTTCTATGAGGCTCCTAGGGTACCCAAAGGAGGAGGTTGACGCCTTTAATTTTCTCAAGGTACGATTTTCTATTGAATACCTGTCTGGTGTCGCACGTAAACGCCTCACGCGGGACCTTCTTGACATGTTGTTTCCGACACCTTTGTATCGAATGTTGTATAACAATTGTCCGGGACAAGATGTTCTTTGTCGAGTAAAAAAGATGTGCGTCCCACCAGCAGCGAAGACTTTCTTTTTCAAACTCCATAGTTCTACGTTACCAGTGAAAGTGTGGCTGGAGTCAAAAGGCATTTTTGTCCCATGGTCTGTGAACTGCCTGCTTTGTAATCAGCCCGAAACTATTGAGCATGTCTTTATCGACTGCTGGGACGCCGTCTTCTTTTGGGACGTGCTCCAACGAACATTGAAAAAAGAGTTGTGTATTACTGGCCACGGTATTCGTTTTCTACCGAAGGAGAAGCACGAGCTCGTTCCCTACGACACCTTTTTTCTTCTGGGGCTTTATGCTATTTGGACTTCCCGCATGGCTGTAAGAAACGCTAACGTGAATTCAAAACCTGTATGTTTTTACTTCCGTGAAAGTGTTGCACGCCTCAAAAATGTGTATCAGTCGCGCGGAGAAACGCCAGAGTGGCTTCCCATGCTTGATGACCTTCAAAAAATGAAGGAAGTATAACATGTAACCCAGAAGCCATTGGGAACATGATTTTAACCACGCATCATTAATCACTGTACATACTTCATGCAATAAAGAAAAAAAAAACCCTGGTTAGCTCAGTTGGTAGAGCGCTCCACCTGTAATGGAGAGGTCCCGGGTTCGATACCCGGACCAGGCGGATTTTTTCAGTCGCGAACCAGTCACCTAGCTGTGTTTGGAGATTTGTGTTTGTCCTTTGTCCCTCTTGTTCCCCTTCTCCAGGGATTATTTTCGTCCTTCTTGTCCAGCTCGCTTGCACCTTTGCAATTTAATTGCATTATAATTATAACCTTAAAATTGCAAGCTTCACCCTTGTTGGTGTTACACTGGTGGCGGCTGATAAAACCCGTTTGCTCTACTGACGTCTTACCCCTGGTTAGCTCAGTTGGTAGAGCGCTCCACCTGTGATGGAGAGGTCCCGGGTTCGATACCCGGACCAGGCGGATTTTTTCAGTTGCGCACCAGTCACCTAGCTGTGTTTGGAGATTTGTGTTTGTCCTTTGTCCCTCTTGTTCCCCTTCTCCAGGGATTATTTTCGTCCTTCTTGTCCAGCTCGCTTGCACCTTTCCATTTAATTGCATTATAATTATAAAGTATAGAAAACAGCTCCGCTATCTTTAGAACGGGTTACCACTTCCAAAGTGTTTTGAAATATTTTGTTAATTTTCAGATGTGCGTCACCGGGGCAGAGTATTTTGCTTAGTTTCTAGTTTTTTTATTTGACATCACCGACTTTGATTTAGCAGTGCTGTCGTCCACTACTCCTATTATGATTTACGTAGCTCGATAATTCACTTCTGTGAATGTAAAAACATTTAAGTGCGAATACCACAGAGAACATTCTGTTTTCGGGATGACACTTACTCACGATGCCTGCAGTAGTTCATTATCTGACAGAAGCTTTAAATTGAGGGGCACTGCAGCTTTTAACACTACTGGCCGTCAGTGTGGTAATGTATACTGAAGTGGTAAACAAACTTATGTCGTCCCAGCACATCACTCAGTTCTTACGATTACGTGATCAACGAAAAGTTGTCACGGACTTGACACTAGCTGCGCTACCAGAGTTTGAAGAGTTGGACATTTGTGCAAGGGAGTCGACAAACATTCTTCTCATCAATGTCTGCAAATGGAAACCCGTAGGCACGATGCAAGGTCTTCTTTAGCCAAAACAACAGCAACTGCCTGTTTTCCCAAAATGCTAGCGTTGTTTTACAAATAGAGTGTGAAGGAACTACGACACCTCTGTAGACCGACTTATTAAAACCCTAAACGGATGCAAAAGGGAAGTTGTCTCATGATACAAACTGCACAGTTTGTCGCGTCCATTTATTACATGATGGCCTTCTGAAATCTAGCCAGTCAGTCACATTTTGTGTCGCATTTGCTTGTTTTACATAATTAAACTGAGTTTTGTTAATACAAAAAAAAACGGACTTCTTAGTTAGCGAGCCGTTACCTATTTTTATCTATTTTAAATATAAAAGTGGCCTTACAACTTTTGGTAGGAGGTCGACAGCGTGCCTATAGCTTTATTTTATCTTTCAGGAAACTACCTGGAAGGCCCTAGGCATGGCATACTATTTCATATAATATTTAGGTATGTGAAAAGCATGGACGTCAACAATATGTTTCAACTTAAAAAATCTGTAATTGCAGAACAGGGCTTTGGTTTTACGAAGCAGATTAAGTTAAATAATTATGGATATGGTGTAGTCGCTAATATTTATCATGAGTGTTTTCAGTCGTCGTAACTTAATATGCAAACTGTAGAAATTAAGCGCAAGACACATGGACGGCAGAATCGTCCGATCCGACGTCCGATCCGACAGTCCGAACGCCGCTCTGAATTGCCGCATGCGACAGTTTGAGACACACGCTTCCGAACTTGCAAGCGACATGACGATCCGTTCGGCTCCGCCCAGGAGACCCAAACTCTTAGAAAAAAGATGACCAAAAGGAGGTAACAGACCAGTTTTACCTCCTTCCTCCCGCCAGGGGGGAAGCGGTTCGCTTGTTACCTACTCAGACGCAGCAGACACTAGCACCCCCTATTTAGAACGCATTTTTAGGGTACAAGAGTTGTCCCCTCCGCACCCTCGATACCACCCCACCCCCACACCCCCTGTTTCGGTCGGATGGTTGGGTCAGTTGGGTCGGTTTCTTGTCGGTGTTTGTGCGGTCGCGTGCTTAGGTGACTTGTTGTGACCAGCCGTACAAGAAAGAAAAGGTTGGTATTGTTGAGCTGTAGCCACAACGCCGCAACAGCCCCGGACATTGTCGTGAAAGCGATGTTCCTTCTGGTCTCCTGCAGCGGCGCGTTCTACCCGACTCCGGCAGCTGGGCATCGCTTTTTCCGTCGTGATTGTGCGCACCTACATAGATTTCTACATAGCACGGGAGGCCCAAGCTCGAAAACCCGGAAGCCCAAAAGCAGTCATTGTAAAAACTTCCACATCGGTCTCGAAGACGATGAAGAAGCCAGGGGGAGAAAAGACGGGGCGCGAGCGAATCGACAGACGATTTTCACGAGCAGCGGAAGCATCGGGGCAGGCCGGCCCCAACCGTTTCGCCTGGCTTTGATGTCCTTCTTTTGCCTGTAAATATTGTAAATAAAGTTCGCTGTCGATTTAAACACCTACAGCGACCAGGAGTTCCTTCAGTCATAGCACGCCTCTCCACTCGCGCTGCCTTTCTGTTCATTGTTCTCGGTCATACGTAATCAAGCACTTCGAAAAAAAAAAGAAAAAAAAAGCGATCCAGCGCAGAGCCGTTTTTTTTTAACTATTTAACAACGACACGAAATCGCTAATTATTTAACAACGACACGAAATCGCTTGATGAAGCCGCGGCGGCTGCACGAGAGAAGCCGCCTAGTCAAGCAGAAGGCTAGAGCTTGCGTGCGCGCTAGCTCAGCTTTGCCAGAGTTTGCGCCACGAAAGACCGCGCATCGGGAGCGTTGAGCTCTCTCTCTGGCCTTCGCTTTGGCAGACTCACGGCAACATATGTTCCTGTGCTTCTTCGTAAAACTTAGTCCTGTCAAAAAAAGAAAATGAAATTTTATTTGACACTGACCAACGCGGACACAGAATCCGTCGCGGTGGAGTTGTGATTCGCTGCGCATATGTGTATCTTGCGTGAGTCACGGAAGAGGAAAATCGTTAGGCATCATAACATTGTAGACAGTGGCATCGGAAAAAAGGGGTGAAGGGAGGGAGGGGGGCGCTCCCCCCCCCCCTCATCCAAACACTTCGACGCCACTGTATATAGTAATAAAAATTGGGCATAATGACCAGGATAACGAGTTCATATCGTGAAAAGCTGAAAACTGGGTCCCCCTCCATTAATAGAGGATGTGCTGACTGATTTGTCGTGCAACACATCTTTGCATCAAGTTTTCTCGCAATGCCCCCTTGCTGATTTCTAGATGTGATTGCACTCTGAATGCCATCACCTGCCTGAAATTATTTTTTAATATACCACATTGCAGCATAACACATAAGAAGTGCTTTCGCACAAATGTGTGCCCTGTGCTGTCGCAGAGGTCACCCACCCCAGGACCAGCCCCGCACCCTCATACTGGAGTGCTATTTTTTCCTTGTGCTTCAGGAAGTACATCATTAAAAACAACTGATTAACACTGTAACAAGTTTGGAAATTACATTATTTTAGTAACTTCAAGTCAAATGGTGTACATTCAGAGTTATGAGCTAGCATGCCATTGTCTAACTGTGTGAGCTCTTCGCAGTGGTACAGCTGGCCACTCGCAGTTTTAGCACTCCAGAATGGTGAATAAGCTCCGTCATCTTTTGCAGCATACCCGTTCCCTCTTTGCCTCGTCAAATATGGCGGAATTCAAAATTTGTGTGCCTGATACTGCAGTCAAGCCAAGTAGTACGGGCCAGATGCCCATTCCATAACGGTGATTGCGGCTTGCCCCTGGACCCATCAACTGGCGAACTCGATGCCTCAGTGATGTAAAATTCTTACCTGTGCCCTATTACCTATCTCATTACGAGGTGCCAGCTCTGTCGCTGAACCTTTTCTGTCGGGCGTTACGCGCCAATGCGCTTCCCCGCTTAGCTGGCTCTGGCTGTGACCCACTGCAGCAACAACTACCACCAACTTTTTCCCTACGAGAGCACCTCACTTCTCCTTGTTTTGTCCCTAAAGGTAGACTTTGTATTTTGTCGCCATAGGCAATCTCGAAAGGGTGCCCCCCGTAGTGATAGTTATTGACAGTTCTCGGTACTTTCTAAGGCATACTGACATGGAAAGGGAAGTCAGTCGTGGAGCGAATTTACGTCCTGCCATCCCAAGACCCACCACTTCTGAAGTTTCCTGCTATCCAGAAGCTGGGCTCATTAGCGTTCGTCGACGCTTTCTCCAATTTGAATCAGCAGAGCATTCTTCACGGTGACATCTTCGAAGGTTTCGGTGAACTGAAGGAAGAGTATGTGATACGACTCTAGCCAGGAGCACAGCTGCTCTCTCGGCATCCCTCGCCGTATTCCAATTCCTCTTCACAACGTTGTCCGTGAAGAACTGAACAAGTTGGAAGCTGATGGCGAGGTATGCATAGTCGACTACCTGACAGCTGGTGTTCTGGGATCGTTGTCCCCAAGTCCTCTGGTTTGTACCGCATATATCTGGATCTCACACGCCTTAAAGGTGCTCTGCAATCATATTTAAGCGTCTACCTTTTTTGCGGTTTTCATGTCCCTCGGGGTTCGGGCAAGCCAGCGGGCACGGAGAGAGTAACTAAATATCAGTGCGTCATATTTTAACCGAACGACGCAGAAACCTCCTCCACCTACGGAGGCGACCCGCGGTGCCGAAAGCGCGCGATATGTGATGTCTTTGGTCCTGGGCTTACTACTGGTCAGAGCCGCTAAAAGCTTCTTTTTAGTCGAAATACCAAAATATAAGTGGCACGAACCGTTTCAACTATTTATTAAAGTAGATTTTGTTTACTATTTTAGATCAGAAAAGAAACAAATGCAGTTTAGAAAGTATGGAAACAAGAAATGACCCGTCGACATACTCGCCACCAAGCTGCGGAAAAGGCGGCGCATACTAGAAAGGTGTAGTGGGATCAGGCACCAACGAGCGGCGAGCGCACAAAGGTCCCGGATGTACGCGGTGGCGCTACGGTCATTTGGACTGGAGGATCTGACCGGTTCCGAGCGTTCCCAAGGCCTTCGGCGAACAGCTTTGGCTTGCGGTTTGACCTTTTGGCGGTATGGCAGCGCGAAGTGGCTCCCGTTCTCAACTGATCGTTACCCCGTGTTTGCTGTCGTTTTCGGTCAATGAAGTGTCATGCCGAATTAGTGTTTAACCGCTCAGCAAATGCAATGCGAGCCGCCCTGGCTGCCCGCTTCATACAGCCTATCCAGAACATGCTTTAGTGATGCCCTCTCGAGCCGTCGACACGGAGTACGGAAGCCGTGAGCGCTCGCCTAGCTCACTACCCCTCCTCTAGTTCACGGCCACTCAAGCGACCAAGGACGTCATGAAGGTGGTTCTTTTTTGCTTGTTTTTGTAATTTTAATTTGCCTATAACTTTTAAAATAAAGCGAAATTTCGAGAAAAGAAAAGTTTCATTAAGTTACTATGTTCAGTGTGCTCAGGTTCGGTGCAAATTAAAAACCAGTAAAAAAGTCCTTGCAGGGCCCCTTCAATCAGAGAGTC
The DNA here is from genome assembly GCA_013358835.2 of Ixodes persulcatus. Lineage (NCBI taxonomy): Eukaryota > Metazoa > Arthropoda > Arachnida > Ixodida > Ixodidae > Ixodes > Ixodes persulcatus. Next base: position 42,149 of record JABSTQ010001432.1, on the reverse strand, counting down.
CACTGGGAGCGTCACATTCTCAGGGAAGCACATCCTGGGACGTCTGGTCTCTGCACGAGTTTTTTCCAAGCTTGACGTAGCACCCAGTTTTCTCCAGATCAAACTCTCTGCTGAGAGCCAGCTCCTCACGACCTTCATTACTCCATTTGACAGATACTGCTTCTGTCGTCTCCCTTTTGGAATTTGCTCCGCTCCGGAATATTTCCAATGTCAAATGGGAAGGATCTTGGAGGGCTTCAACGGGGTCGTCCAGATGATCGACGACATTTTGATCTTCGGTCGCACCCAAAAAGAGCACGACCAGCATCTTGCAACAGTGCTGGGTCGCCTGAGCATAGCCAGAGTGAAACTCAACACAGCCAAGTGCGTCTTCTTAGCGTCTGTTGCCAAGCTCCTGGGGGTCACTGTCGGTGTAAATGGCATCAGCGCCAATCCAGACAAGGTCAAGGCTCCGGCCAAGTTGGAGGCCTCAAAAGATGTTGGTGGAGTCGGGAGACCTCTCGACATGCAAACCACGCAGGCTGTTTTCTTTCTCACCTGTTTGATGTGACCATACCAATTCGAGCTGTTCTCCAAAAGGACAGTGCCAGGTGTTGGGGGTCCAGTCAGCAGTCGGCCTTTGACCGTCTTAAGGAAATGCTGAGCTCCGAAGTCTGCATGGCCATGTACAACCCCTCGTACCATACAACAGTGTTGGCTGATGTAAGTTCATACGGACTCGGTGTCGTTCTGCTCGTCAAGAGCAGGGATCAGATGATGAGGAGACGTCAACGTAAGAACTTCAATAGGTGTCAAGCTGCCCAGTCACTGCGCCCTCTGGAAGCGGGAAGAGACGTTTAGGCGCAGGATAGTCGCGACTCCAGCAAACTATAAGGGGCGCGCTGGTCAGGCAAAATAGAAGACGAAAGGAGGTCGTTTTCGTCATTCAGCATGCGGACCACCATAAATTTCTTGCACTGCAACGTAAAGTCACTGTTACAGATGAAAGCAAAGTGGTTTTTCGGCGGTAGAAACCTTCTTGTAGTCCGTGCGTAGGAACAGTGGCATCACGAGGGTCAGCGGCACCTGGGATAATAGCCTGCCGCGATACCCCCCCCACCCCCGGCTCTCGCGTGGCCCGCCGCGACTCTCCCCCCCCCCCCCCCCCCCCTGCTCTGGTGGCCAGCCGCGACACCCCTGAGCGCTGCACTCGGGGCGGTCCGCCCTTCCCGCCCCCCCTTGTGACGCCACTGCGTAGGAATGACATGGCGGAATCATAAAAATAATCACTGGAAAGGATGTTTGTTTCTATGCTGCCTACGAGAACCAAGCAGCGATAGCAGACGACATAGTCGAAATGACCTCCTCTCTCGAGCTTCTCGGCATTGTCGCTATGCGGTGTCGATTTCGCTGGAGTCACCAGTACCATGTGTCGCTAAGGTGTTAAGCCCAGCAAAGCGGACACGCTCCTGTCGTTCAGCGCAACCGTTGCCACTTGGTGCCGTTTACGCCAAGTACTCCCTGCCGGCCAAACAACGTTGTTTGTACCCAGTCTGCAACTTCAGACGGGCTAGCTCCTGTTGCTGAAAGACCGGCTGGCGGCTCAGTGGATGTGCCAAGTGCGACACAGGAGAGTCTCCCACCGGGTACACGCGTCATGTTCGGGGCGACTGGTCAAGCCTCCTCAAAGACTGAACCAGTGAAAGCACAGGAAGGGGAGATGTAGTGAGGCCACGTCTCAGGCACGACAAGGACCATTTAGCACTGAGGGGCAGAGGTTGCAGAGTAACATGCTTAGTGTAGAGTATGCTTTCCTGGTGTCCCTCAAATTTTCCATGGTGTCGTCTATTTCTCTTTTTCTTCATTGAAAGGTTGAGCAGATCAGTTAGTGGTGATGCATTCTGAAGCTAATGGAGACCTTCGTTGTCATTCAGGCAGTTATCGTGATGAATCTTCGCAAAGCTCTGTGAGACACAGACTCTTATATAGCGCTGTAGTCTCGTTGTATATATGTACAGCTTGCAGAGGAAAATAAATTATAAGAGCTCGCGCCTCGCGCTTCGCGCTGGGCTGGACATTTATCAAACATGGTGTCAGAAGTGGGATGTGCTGACCACTGCTCTCCACCCGAATGACACGTCTGCACACCCTAATGGCCCTTGTCCTGAAACCTTAACCTGGCTTTAACCTCTACGGCCTCCACCACGGACCTATGCTCTTCAACTGCAGACGGACCTGACTCCCCGTAACCGGATGGAACGTCCAAACCAAACGCCAGCGAACGTGACTTTGTTCCAGAGTACGCCGCCTGACCCATTCACGTTTTCGTCGCCGTCAGACTGGCCTCAATGGAAGAAGCGGTTCCTGCGCTACCGCGCTGCTTCGGGACTCTGCGACCATCCAAGGGAGAGTCAAGTCGACACGCTGGTGTACCTCATGGGCCCCCAGGCAGAGGACGTTTTCAACACGTTCAAGTTGATGTCCGATGAGCAGAAAAACTTCGACGTGGTGCTCAAGAGCTACGACAACTACTTCATTCCTCAAAGAAACGTCATCTTTGAACGGGCGAAATTCAACACCAGAGTCCAGCTGGACGGTGAGTCCGTCGAAGATTTTGCTACAGCTCTCCATGCCCTAGCGGACACCTGCAACTTCGGAGAACTCCGCGAGGAACTGATCCGAGACAGGCTAGTCGTAGGCATCAGGAATCACAATTGGTGTCGCAAACTCTTCAGTTAGACCCCGACCTCGTCCTTGCTCCGACCTCGGCCTTGCTCTCGTCTGGGCCTGCGAGAAGTTTCACGACCACGTCGGCGGAACTAAGTTTTGCCTGGAAACAGACCACAAACCTCTTGTCTCGCTGTTTGGGTCGAAAGCGATTGACGACCTGACACCTCGACTGCAGAGGATGCGCATGCGCTTAATGCGGTACGCTTATGAAATCATGTACATTCCAGGCAAAGACATCACCGCCGCTGACGCTTTGTCAAGGTCTCCGCTCCAAGGGAAGATCGAGGACAACGAGCTGGAAAGAGAGATCGAAGGCTACATAAACTGGTTCAATGCTGCCAGTTTCTCCCCCTTCGTTGCAAGAGCTGAAAAGGGAACAAGAAGATGGGTCCTGCCGCCAACTCCGCTCTTTCACACAAAAAGGCTGGCCAAGTCATCGTGATCTGCAGCCTTGCCTAGAGGAATTCTGGCCGCATAAAGACCATGTCACCGAAGTCGAAGACGTCCTTATGCATGGCACCAGAATCATCATCCCGAAAAAGTTCCAGGAAGCAACTCTTCGCATTCTGCACGAAGGCCATTTTGGCATAGATAAATGCCGTGCGAGGGCAAGAAACGCAGTCTGGTGGCCAACAATCGACGCTGACATTGAGAATTTGGTGAAGTCATGTCGGACTTGCCTCCAACACAAAGGAAGCATGAAAATGCCACTGAAGCCCACGGAGTGTCCGGAAAGACCATGGCAAAAGGTCGGCATGGACCTTTTCTTTGTTGGAGGGTCGTGGTGGCTGATTGTCACAGATTACTACTCGAGGTTTCCCGAGTTAGTGAAGCTCACTAGCTTGACTGGCAACGCTGTCGTCACACACTGCAAGTCCATCTTTGCAAGACACGGCATACCAGAGGTAGTCATCAGTGACAACGGACCACAGTTTTCCAAAGGACCTGATTCATCGTTCGCAGTCTTTGCGAAAGAGTATGGGTTTAGACACAACTTCAAGCCCCCATTATCCACAGAGTAACGGTCTAGCAGAAGCTGCCGTAAAAAATAATCAAGGGATCTCTTAAAAAGTCGGGAGACCCAAACCAGAACCTTCTTACCTACAGGGCCAGCCCCCTCAAGAACGGTTACTCACCTGCGGAGTCACTAATGGGTAGAAGAATCAGAACAACTCTTCCAACTTCTTAAACAGCCTGCTTCCTTGTCTCCCAGACAAAGAGAAACTAAAGGCTTACGAAGAAGAAAGCAGGAAGAAGCAGAAACTCTGGTTTGATTCTCGCCATGGGGTGCGAAATCTTCCCGACTTAAACATTGACACGGACGTCTGGGTAGTGGACCTCGAAAAGTTCGGCACTGTCCACACGTCAGCTGAGGAGCCGAGATCATACTGGGTGGACACTATCGATGCGTCCGTTCGCTGCAACAGGACACACTTAGTCCCGATGCCTAAAGCGACTGCCGAAACCACCCAACATCGAAGAAGCACAGCGCATGTACCCCTGTCCGTTCCTGCATGTACCAACACGAGCCACACACACGAAAAGTGGAAGGTGTGTTGTTCGACCAAAACGTTACGCCACCTGACCTTTCTTTGTTAGAAAAGGGAAGATGTGAGACACAGACTCTTATATAGCGCTGTAGTCTCGTTGTATATATGTACAGCTTGTAGAGGAAAAGGAATTAAAGAGCTCGTGCCTCGTGCTTCGCGCTGGGCTGGACATTCTATCAAACATGCTCCGGTTCTCATGAGTTCCGTTTTGTTGTTTCTGAGACCACTTCAAACTTTTCAGATAACACCCGATAAGCTTAAGCTCGTCTTGTGTAATAGGTAAGTTAATTAAGAAGCCGCTGAATTGTTTCTTTGAAGGCTGTCTCATTTATCAATTTTTCCTTGCCGTTATCGAATCAGGTCTGTTTTCTGCTGTAAACATAAGCACATCGCATGCTTGAAGCCACGGTAAGGGTGCAGGCTAGCTGGTGAACATTGCGCATTTTGGTAAACCCGAGACTGATAAAAGGGTACGGATAAAACACAAACTGAAACGGACTTGTCCGTGTCAGTTTTGCCCGTGTTCATTATCTCCAGTCTCAGGTTTACCGAAATGCTCATGGGATGCTTGCAAGGAATCGACACCACTCTATCAATCTTCGTAATTTGCCGCCCCGAAATTCTGTTCCGTGGGCAGCTGCCTATTCTGTCTATTGGGAAGTCCGCCCGTGTTTGTCCACATTTTGGTGGCGCGCAACCTTTCTCTGTGCAAACCCTTTTCTGCTTACAATTTCTTGGAACTCGTGTGGTATGGCCTCTGGAGGTTCCTCCCAACATCAATCACCTGACGGACACTCAAAATATGAGATGCCGCGAGCTTCTTTCTGAACAAAGGTTCTCTGATCGAACCATGGGGTTTGAAAATTTTAAAATATTTAGCTTCTTATGCTGAGAAATTAGACTGTTCCCAAACGTTTTAAGCTGAGAAACTACTTTTTTCGAACATTAAACCTTTGTATGTTGAGAAGTTATATTTTTTCTTGACTTTCCAACTGTTTATGTTGAGAAATTTTATTGTTTTCCAAATTTCAAACCTTTTATGTAAAAAAATTCTATTGTTTTTGACCTTCCTAATTTTATTAAGCTAGGAAATTCGACAATTTCCTAAATTTATAATTTGGAAAGGTTTAAAGCTTGCCCAACTTCAAACCATTGAGGGTGCTTCGAAGATCAATTGAACTCCTTCAATGCATGCTGTAATCAAACTTAGTGTACCTGTGACTTTTCACGTTTTGATGCTTCACAGCTTTCTTGCCCCAGTCTCGGGTAATTTAAAGAAATGGTAATGCTATAACACCTCGCCTGCGTTCTCACTGTTATTTTGTTAAGGCCAATTCACACTCTTGCGACCGAGAAAGACCGAAAGAGACCAGACCGGTTTTTAAGCCTCTTGCGACTTCTTAGGACCGGATGCGCTGCAGCGGAGCTGGTTCTAAGAAGTCGCAAGAGGCTTAAAAACCGGTCTGGTTTCTCTCGGTCTTACTCGGTCGCAAGAGTGCGAACGGGCCTTTAGTGCACCTGTTTTGAATACATCAATTATTGCATATCACGGACAGCGACATTCATACCAAACTGACAACTATATAGGGTGGCCTAAGTAGTGGGGTCGCTGGTAAATTGAGCCGGAAAAATAGGTACCTGCACACATGTAGCTGAAATTTTCGCCAAAAGTGTATTTCAGTGGTGCACGCAATTGTTTCAAATTTTAGGCGCCTGCTGGATTTCCGCACTCTGTCTGTGTGAGAACAAAGAACTTTTCCGAAATGTTATGTGATGCCGACCCACAAGCCGCAATAAGAACCATATTTTCTTCCACTAACCAGCAATGGCGCAACAGGGTTCCTGAGCGTCCCGATGAATGTCGGTTGCGTGCCGTCTAGTTTATTTTGCTAGCCAGTAATACCTCTTTATTTCTGTTAATTCTCAGTGTGCTTCATTTCCGACAGTGGCAGATTACGGCGAGATGTATTTGAATTTTACTGAACACAGCCACCGTGACTATACTTCATATCGCTAGTTGTGTGCAGTGCAGGCGAAGGCAATGCCAGACAAAGAATGGGAGAGCACTAGGAAGGTGGGACGGGAGGGCGAGGGGAGAAAGAGAGAGCACTAGCAGCACGAGGAACGTAAGAGAGGGGAGGTTTCTCTCCTCCTCCCCGGCCTTTTCGGTGGTTGCCCTTTCTCCCCTCGCCTGGCGTTGCCTTCGCCTGAACTGCACGCAACTAGTGACACGGAGTATAGTTGCGGCATCTTGAGTGTTTGCTCCATCTCTTGTTAGCAGGAGCAAACAACTCCCCCGCTGCGGCTTGATCTGCGTCGGTGTCCGTCATAGAACTTTTCAGAAACATTCTTCCAACTTCTATAAGAGATGAAACAGCAATTTGAAATTTGACACGGTAGCATGCACCACTAATGTACACCTTTGACAAAAGTTTAGGTATGTACATGCAGGTACCGACTTTTCTGACTTGCTTTACTGGAAGCGCCAGACACCGGACGGACGAATGAAAAAACGGTTAAAGTGCAGGCGAGCTGGTGTAAGTTATACATAATGATTGAAAACCTGAGACTGTGATTTGAAAACGGAAAATCGTGAAGTAGGAAGAAAAAAGGGGACAGACAACGTCTCAACGTCTCGTTGTCTGTCCCCTTTTTTCTTCCTACTTCACGATTTTCCGTTTTCAAACCACAGTCTCAGGTTTTCAATCATTATGTATAACCGGACGGACGACGGCGGGCGCTAGAGGTTTTGCTGCACGAGAGTTTGAATACTATCGGGTTGAATAGGACAGGCTGTGCCCTCATGGCTTTGAGAAGCCGAAGGCTTCATCAGCGACGTCACATATAGTGACATCCTCACGTGGTTTAGGTATTCGGTTTCACGGTTTAAAAACATTCTACAAGTACATGCCGATTTGAGTGTTCCCAGTTTGGTGCTGCGGAACACGGGAGGCTGGGGGGTGTGGGGGGGGGCGAGCTCCAGACCCCCCAGAAATTTCAGACAGGTATTGTAGACGGTGCTGTGGAAGGGTGCGGGGTCAAGCTGAGCACCCCCTCTCACCCCTTTGCCTTGCAATCACGACACCACTATCCCAGTTGCACATCTGAAATAAAGCTTTTATTGTTTTCGGGTGCTCAAGTGGTCTGTACCTTGATGACCTGAAAAACGAAATGTCAACTCTGTCTTCTTGCAGCACATTTTGCTTATGTTTCATCAACCCCTAAACAAAGCCAAGTTGGTAAGACAGGTTACCATCATTTTCGTCTCGATTTCACATTTAAAGTTTCAAACCCCTTCTATGCAACAGATTATACAACACAATTTAGCCCTGTCCGCAATACCTAGCCGATTCCTTACTCTATAGAGTAAAAATAGAGTTGTCGTCTAAGCACTTAAAAGTTATAAGGTGTAACAGACACTGTAAAATGCAGGACAACTGTGTAGCAAACATAGGCTGCATTCTACGAGGTTTAGCAATTGCTATGCATATATTTCGAAATGGGGGACAACTTCTAGGTAATTCCCATATACATAACAGTCAAGGGGATAGTAGTCAAACTGAAAACCTGGGATTAGGCAAATGTTCCTCCCAGTAGGCAGAACTAGGTGTGAACATCTGTGCCTCGACACCTCAACAGTTTCTAGCTGTTCAGCAAGTACAGCTAGCGTGCCGCTTGAAACAAACAAAAAATTAACCTTCCCGAACTGCGGAGTTTCATCAACTGTGATGACAAATACGTCACCGACTCTATAGTTACAGCTGTTAAACACTGCAGTTTCCACACAAGTAAGCATGGCCTCATTGCACAACAGATCTGGGAGTGCAGCTGTGATCCCTTCTGGCAGCGATGCCGTTTCCACGACCTCCATCCCTGTCACCTGAATACTTTCATTCTTCATGCTTGAACCAAGTTCGTAAGCTTGGAGCAGCTGATGCCTGTGTGATAGTGTCTTTGCAATGTTCTTAAAGTGTTTAACTTTGGATGCGACCGCTTTCAAATATGAATGTTTTGCTTCGAACCTCATAGCCCAATAGCGTCGAGGTGGGCCGAATTGTGAAATGTATTCCGGGTAATGCAACAAGTAATGCAGTTTAGGCTTCATGTGCTTCTCCGGGTACTGTTCCACAAACAAGGTGAGGAAATCCGAGATCAGAACCGCAAGGTAGGAGATACAATCACTTGGAATTTTGTCCGCAAAAATGATGTCAATAATCTCTCGATACAAGAGGTAAACCTCCCAGTGCTCATCATTCTCCTGGATGAGGTCTCCAAATATCTGAGGAAAAAGCCTGTACAAGCACCATTTCTGCGACGCTGTCCCTCGCAGTTGACCTAATGGTGTGATGGCTTTTTTGGTCAGAGCAACTGGTTTAGATTTCCTGTCATGAACCCCATATGGATATTCGGCAACCCGACACAAATCCTCTTTCTTGATCGCACCAGATCCAACCAGACCCATCAGTACAGTCTTAAGCACAAAAACAATTCCTCCCTCAAGGATATCATGCATTGCGTCGGGAGGGAGTTGCAGCGTGACATCAAATCCTTCTAGAGAAGCGAGTGGAGAGGGGGCGGTAATGCCATACAATGCACCATGCGAAGGACCGACAAGAAACGCAGCCTGATGACTAGCATGCGACAAAGGGGTACGTCTCATACACTTTGATGGCGTGACAAGTTGGTTTAGATCCGCAAACAATGCTAAGCAGTACCGGCTAATCCGTCCACTACTGAATGAGCATGAAATGCCCATCAAACGATGCATTGAGAGATTATCGCCAACTATGGCAACAACCGACACACCAAACTTCTCATCCCCGACTTGTAATCCATGGCTCCCGAGAAAGTTCAGGTCCTGAATCAAGGGTGTCAGCACAGCTTCTAACCCATAGTGTTCGACAGTGGGGTAGGTCACAATCAGCAGTAGGTGAATTGCACCTAGCTTCGAGCGATGCCTGGCATGAAGATTCAGGATGCTGAAATAGACAACAAGAATCTTGTGCTTTCCTACAGCTGCTCCTAGTGGGTTGTTCAGTTCAACCTCATCAGTGTAAAGCAAAAGAAATATAGTACTCTGATAGCCATCCTTGAGCATTTGTTGCTGTTTCTCCTGAAGAAAGCGGGCATCACAGAAGTCAGTTAGTATCTCATCGGCTTGTTTGCAGAGTGGTTCGGTGACACTGTTGTAGGTTTCTGTAGAAGTGAGGAGATTTCTGAGCAGATCTTCTACAGGAATGTAACAGAAAGATTCTTTTGGTTCTTCACCTTGTTGCAGTTCCACTTCCTTAACTGCTGTATAAGGAAGATTTGCCTTCACATAGGCTTCTCGTTGATGTTCGGTTTGCGCACCAGCAAGCATATTGTCCAAAACAGTATCTGCATGGAAGAGTCTACAGAACGTGGCCGAAATAGATTTGTCAAGGTTGTGCAGCTTAAGCTCTTTTTTGATTTCAGCTGCAATGTGCTGAAGTGCTGATGGGAACAGAACTTTCATCAATCCGACAATTTCATCAGCTGTACTGTGAGGTAGTTTCAAGCCTTCAGTCATCTTGAGATAAAAGAGGATGAAGCTCTTTTTCATTTCCCCGAGGAAGCATCTTTCCTCTTCCGAGTTTGATGTGTCGCAGGGGTCACTGGAGTCGTCCATCAGATCATCATGTGCACTGAATGAGTGGTCGGCCCCAACTGATTCGTCGAAACTTGTCCCAGCAGGAGCACTGTCATCCACTCCAGACTGCTCCTGGTCACTGAAGTTTGTTGTACCAGAAATGCCATCGATTGGAACAGGCGGCGCCTTGTCGTTAGGACTTTTTTCAGCTGAATCAGTGGCGTTTTCACTTGATGAGGAGATGTGGTGCTTGCGATATAGGTGTCGTCTGTATGCTTCAAAACGAGTGAACGACTGCCCACAACTGTCCAGGCCATATACGACTTTGAAGTTTCCATCACATGCGTGTACGCGACCTATATGGTTCACGACATTTATGAACTTCACATCAAAGTAAGCACACAGCGGACAACAGCATAAAGCCATATTCCTTCAAGTGCTTAAGCAGAGAATGAAGTGTGCGCCTGTGTACGCCATGGTATGATCACACACGGGAAACGCGATGTCAGCGGGCTTGCGCAGCTTGCGTCACTGTGTCACAGATTTCAGCAAAGTAGGGCACCGCGTTTGGTACAATACATATCAGCTGTTGAGATAACTAAAATATAAACTATCATAAAATATAATTATTATTTTATAATCAAGTGTTAGGTTTTATTTATTATGCTAGATATTTTTCAGCGCTTAAAATTGCATCTCAAGCATAGCGTAGCGTCGCGCTGCGGCATCACGTGATGCTGCCCTCGCCATTTTCGCGTTGTTACTGCTCTCTCCGTATCTAGGAGTTGTTTACAAAATCTTTCGTCGGCTATTGGCTGGATTCTTTTTGGCGCGCTCATCCCGGCTCCTTTGTTTCGGGGTTGGCTGGCCGAACCAAGCAGTGCAAGCAGCACGTCATCAGGCGAGCGGGCAGTGAAGGTAACGAGCACGAGTTGGTGTGAGCTCTTTTCTTTGAAGCGTCTTGGCGTCTCTTTCTTGCGCAAGCATATTGCGAAAGCACGTTTCAAAGCTGGAATCACGGTGGCCGGGATTTTGTGGCTGTATAGTGACCGTTGGCCTCACTGCCCTGCGCCCTGCCCCGTGAAAGGGGTTGTGCTGCGCGCTATGCGAATTCTTACAAGTTATCTGGAGTTTAGACGGATCGTCGAATTGGAAGACGAAGGCTGGACCGAGAGCTCAATCCGTGATGCGGTTGCTGCAAAGATTCCAGAACTTGACATGAGCGCAGTGCTAATTCAGGTATGTAAACAGCGAAGTTGTCTCTTGACGTATTTTCATTGCAGTGACGTCGCGAACTGTTCAAAACGTTTTGTTTGATAAGGATTCGCCTTTAATAGAAATTCTTAGCAGATCGTTTTTTTTTTTTTTTTTTTGCCTCGATCGATGCACGACCAAAGCCGCCGGAGGGGAGCCGGGGTACCGTTACCGTCATCGAGTATCGTAATTTTGGCGGAAAAAAAATGACATGCTATAACTCCAAAGGTGCATTCACACCGGCGATGTAGTCGCGCAATGCGACGAGATCGCATCGCAAAAAAAAAAAATTAGATGGTCACACTGGCGTGCGCGATGAGCGAGTCCAACTGTCCAACGCCTTCGTAGGCGAGTCGTTTCTGGAAAACTCCCGGTCCGAACGCCGTTGATTGGCTCAGCCGCTTTGCGACTAGATCGCGTCGCAAAAAGTCGGGTCAGCAAGCGAATGGCGTCGCTTTTTTCCCGCGATGGTCGGTTTTGCAATGAAAGTTATCGCGCGACTATATCGCATCGCCAGTGTGAACGCGCCTTTAATGGTACGAACATGACAGCAGTGAGTAGTCGGGCCGAAAAAGAAATCGCGGGCCTGTTGTCTTCCGTCCAGCAAATTTGACATTTTCAATTCCCAACAGGTGTACGACAACGATTTTGACACGTTCCTGGACCTCTCTTCTGAAACGCAATTGGAAGATAAGGGACGGATGCAGCTAGTAAGGGTTGAGGCTACGCACAACACGACTGTGCAAGTACTAGAGTAAGTTTTGTTTTGCAATACAAATTTATTATCGCAGACTGCGGTCTGGCATGCTGCAAAGCTTGATCCTTTTTGTTGCGATTTCCTTGCTGTGAAGCTGCAGACATAGGTTGAGGTTGGAGACTGATCAATGCCAAGTTTGCAATATATAACACATTAAAAAATTCCTAAATTTTACAAAAAGAAAAACAAAAGCTCAGAATGCATTTGATAATGAATAATTTATCATTATGCTGAAAGCTTTCAGAACTTATGATACATTCTTGTGACGAGGGTAGAAAGTTGGGCAAGTTGGTGATTCATACTGATTAAAAAGCGCGACAGGACAACGGACAGAGAAGGAGACACAGACACAGCGCTCACAGTCTTGTGATTCGTAGGTGGGACGACTTTGTTGCATTGCCTGGACCACGTGCAGAGCCAGAGGGCGAACTTAACCTGTCGCAGTACAAGCTGCCTGAGCTGCCAAAGGACATCGCATTTGCTATGAAGCAACATGATTGGAGCAAGCCAATCCCGTGGAAGTTGCGGCAACGCTGTGCTCGAGTGGCTCTTTCACGAGCTATGCCACTACAGCATGTGAGTAATAATTGTTAAAACAATTTGAGGGGGCAAGTTGAGGATGATTCCTCATCATATCTTTAACTGCGTCACTGGTGCCGGTTTTACTGAGAATGTTGATGGCGCACTGAAAGCAATTCAAGCATTAAGCCGAAAGTATCCAGAAGTGTGCATCTGGTGGCCATGCTGCCATTCGGTTATTGACGTGTGTGGTTGAGCTTCATGTTTTCATTGTGTTTCCGGAAGTGGCCTCTTCACTGACGATGTCGGCAGTAAGAAAGGGCTCTTTTGATCCGGACCGGACTAGTCCGAATATTTCGGAATCTGCAAGTTGGATTAAGCCCGTGCAAAATGATCCTCAGTGCTCAATGGTCAATGCCTTAGAACCCGTTCGCACTCTTGCAACCGAGAGAGACCAGACCGGTTTTTAAGCCTCTTGCGACTTCTTAGGACCAGATGCGCTGCAGCGGAGCTGGTCCTAAGAAGTCGCCAGAGGCTTAAAAACCGGTCTGGTCTCTCTCGGTCGTACTCAGTCGCAAGAGTGTGAACGGGCCTTTATGTTCTAATGGTCTTATATATCCAGCCGCCGACTAAGTGGCAGCTCAGTGGTAAGGAAATTTCACCTGAAAATGTCAGGGAAAACCTGGAGAAGTCAGGGAATTTCAAAATAATAAAATGGACACCCTAATTCTGTACATTCAGCTCTCAGAAACGAAGTGACGTGACTGGAGCATCCTCTCCCAAAATGGTTGCAGATTTCGGCATGCGCATCATAACATTATGCATATTGATTTGCTGCTCCGAACGTGTTGTTCTGTTGCGTCTGTCATATTTTCTGTAGTATGTGTACATTGGAGGGGTTGGCCTTTACTGCTCTCGACAAGGCTACAAGCCAGAAAGAGAGGAAGGGTGTTTGGGGGTGGGGGTGCCAAGAAACTTTCAAGGCATTAATATTAATTGGGGTTGTGTGGATATTTATACAGCGTGTAGTTTGTCAGCCATTTTCAAAGTTGCAACAAGTCGCTCGCTGTAGATGAGCAATTTAGCCAGTGCAGTACAACCGCTAGCCTGGGGTCTTTAATGTGCACCAGGCAGTAGTGATACACGACTTTACGCCACTACGTTGCTCATCCAGATCAAAACGGGGAGGGGTGGGGATTGATCCCTGGGTTCTGCAGCGTGAGCTTTCGCTCCACTTTGAAGGCATTCTGACGGGGGAAATCGTGCAAATTGTGCACGAAAAATCAAGCAACGAACTTTATGGCGCCCGAACGTTTGATCATTATTATTCATTAACAATATAGGATCGGTGGCGGTCCAGCGAAAACATCCGAATAATCGGACATGCCCGAAAAATGGGTCAGCTACTGTATATTGCTATCTGAAAGTTTTCATTTGACTCGCCCTTGTACTTCGAATACAACCATTACAAACTCTTTGTGCTGCATACAGGGTACTGTCATTTGTGAAATGCTTGATAAAGCTACCTTTGCTAAGCCCGGCTTCTTTGTAAGCTGCAATATTGAAAATTTCGGTACCTGAGGGTTTGTCGCCGCATTACTTCTGGCTTTCATTTGGGCCTGGCATTGCATATATAGTAGCGCTAGTTATGGCTGTGCCAATCGATTGCTGCGACCCGTCTTACTTTATCTGGTCACTGACATTTTGGAGTTCCATTCCTGAGTCTGTCAAGCCTACAGAAAAGATTTTCGGAGTCTGGTTTAAAGAATAACTACAAAGAAACACAACTTTTTTTAAACAGCCTATTTGTGACAAGCATACCGTAAAACAATTTTTCCGGGAAAAAATACAAACATCTTTACAGACTGATATTAGTTTGCGGCTATTTCGTCCGTTTTAAATCGCACGCCACAAGGTTGACATTATACATCACGGAGTGACGTGCGATAGCAACTTTTCTCATTGGGTAAAAGAGTGATTGACTGCTTAGATCTTGGTTGTTAAACCTTTGTGATATGTTGTAATTTCCTTTTGAACAGCATATTTTTATGTTTAAAGAATAACCCATGTATTGAGTTATTATTCTGTACAAAAGGTTTACAAGACGGGCACTTTCGTTTGGATTCATACCAAAACAAACAAAAGCTTCATCATTCTTTCCATGGCTGCCGATGTATCTGCTGCTGCCTGTCTCGCCTACCTGACTAGTTGTTCTGCCTAAGTGGTCAGTGTTTCGTGTTGAGCTCGGTTGTTGGTTGTTTACAGTAATTTTACAACACATATTCCAGAGGTTATGTCACCTACATAGAAATAATCCCTTCAAATTATGTTCATTGCCGATGTCCAAGTAGTCACTGGCGAGAACTATATAGAATTTGGCAGTGTCAATCCCTCTTTAACTTTCATTATTTCGAACAAATTGCACCAAATAAAAAAATAATAAAAGCTTTCACATATTCTGTTCTTTTTCCAATGATGAGCCGGCTCCTTCTGGCAGCCAAAGTGACATAGTGATGGTCTGCTCAAGTAAGACTTGTCAGTAATATTTTTACTAACTCTAACAACAAGTACAGCTGGTGCTTGGAGCTAGAAGGTTAATGCGTAAACACTCTACAATTCCCACATTAGAGCAACTTGTGTTCTGTTTCAGCAATCACCTTAGGTTACATATGTGAAATACAATTTTCTTTTTCGGGTATTTATTTCAGGTATCCAGGTAAGCTGTATGCCGAGGCGGCCCGTCAGCTCGTCTGGTATCACAAGAACCTTGCGGACAACTCCTTTGGCACTGGCTATGTGAGTTTATTTAACAAGTCCTATACATTCTATTTTATGCTTTCAGCAGTAACTTCCTGGGAGATCTATTTATGTTTGCAATATATGTTAGTTAAAGAAACACTGACATCCTACAAATACAAACATTTTCGTATGAAACTTCAGAATATGGCATCAAGACACTGATATTTTTATGCCAAAATGTACAAAGTCACACCCAATCCAGAGAACCATCAAAATACATTGACATTGCAGGAGTCTATTGTCATATAGTTCTGACAATCAAAGCCCTATAGTCGATGACAGGTCAAGAATGAAGTGGAAGCTCCTCCCTCCCCTTTCCACTTCAGCGGAGCGAACGGTGGAGAGGAGGTCGCCTCCTCTCCACCATTTGCTCTACTAAGGTGGAAAGAAGGGGGAGGAGCTTCCACTTCATTCTTGACCTGTCAACGACTATAGTTATTCCGTAAGAGTTTTCTAATCTTCACAAGTTACATCTGCTGACTAGGCGACACTGATGCAAACATGACGTCACCTGGTTATGGTCATCAATGTTGGTGCCCAGAAACCATGTGACACTAATTGAGCTGTTGAATTCTCTCTTCCAATGAAGCCAATATGTACACCACCGAAGGTAGCAGAATAATGCAAACTTCAACGACATCTCGGCAACTTTCGATGACAGCCGCTTCGTCTAACTGTCTTGGAGTGCCATGAAAAATTAGTGAAAACCTATCTTTTTTTAGCTTGCTGGACAATGTAATGACTACAATTTTGATATCTTGTTCAATTTGTAATAAAGAAAATAGTTTTAATTATAAGGGAAGGAAATAAAATGTGATATACAGGGGATCCACAGGTGCTCTTCCACCGTAAAATTGAGCGAATGAATACGGTAGGCCAGTGATTGAATTGCGCTGAAGCTCTCCAAGGTGTCTTTAGGTGGTACATTCACATACTCAAATTTTATGATGGATTCCAAGAGCAAAATGTCAGATACAAACCGTTTTCGAGCCCAGTCACTGGGTTTGAGGCTAGACTCACTGGCGCCCCTGCTAATCCTAACCGAGTGGACTGTGATTTCGACAGGCGCAGCCTGCGTAGGTGCCGTCTCAAACACTGTTGGCGGCTAAATTCTTGTCTTTTCCTGCTGTATTTTGTGTTTTATGGTATATGTATTTTCCCAATGACATTGTATCACATTTGAAAAAAGAGAAAAAAGAAGCTATTTTTGTTAAGTGCACACGCGACAAGAAAAATGCAACTAAAGTGTTAGTTTTTTTTTTTATGGTAAGTTTTAACGGCGTTGTCTGATTAGCCGCGTGTCAAACGACAAAGCTTAGCTGTCGAAAATAATGTACCACAGAAGATAGCCGAAAGGCATGCATTTTTCACGCTCATGAATAACGTGGACAGGACACGGACACACAATTTAGCAAGTGTTAACATTCGAACAATATATTGCACGCACCACACAATGCAGCGTTATCTAAAAAGAATTTCTTTGAGAAATATCTCAAATAACACAGTCACAGTCGACGACAGTCACATCTTGACAATCGAACGAAATCCAAGATGACTTTGTTTTGGGTCACGTTTTGGGGAGAGCTCACTTTTTTCACACCAGCACCAAAGCAAAGAAACAGACGCGACAGACTCCAACCCGAACAACTATTTTCGGCTATGGCTGAGAAAGACTCTACGTGGATTATTTCTGGGAGGGGGAGAACAGTTGTCATTGTTTCCTAAATTGTGCCGAGGGCCGTTTGACGTCCCTCCCCTCCGTGTCCCGTGAATGTCGAGCAGAAACGCCTAAATGGCAAGAACTTACCAGCCCTATTTCTCACAGTGAAAGGTAACACAGAAAGAATACATAGCATGCATCAGAAAAATTAGAAAACGTTGAATGCAAAACCGGAAAACGTAAGTAGAGAATCACACTGAGCGGGTTTCCACAGTCCATGAGAGTGGCAGAAAATTTCTAGCTGATGGGGTGCACTACAGTCGTATCAGCATCAGCAATATGGCAGCGGCCTAGGAGCGTTTTTTGGAAAAGCGTATAGCACGGGTGTTTTGTCCATTGGGGGTGACGAGAAAAAAGCGACCAGAAGATGCGTGGGCCTTAATTAGGCCCAATTAATGAGTATATCTCTAGCTGAATGTTTAGGGGCAGAGTACAATGAAAGTAGAAAGAGGGAAAGAAATAAAGTAAGCCTAAATAGTCTCAAATAAAACAGAGTGTTTAGTTGTGTCTGCTTTCTTTGTGCCATAGAGGTAGAGTATTTCTCTTGGATTTTATTCCGGGAACCTACGCTCATAAAATTTAAGTATGATGAATGCACCACCTAAACGCAGCTGCCTCAATAGTTTTACCGGTATCCGTTCATTGGCCTGTTCATATGCTTCGTTTTATGATGGAAGAGCACAACCTCTACATCAGTAATGAAAACACTCCCGTTAGTTTTGAAGATTCCAGCAAGCTGTGATGTTCCACTTTTAACAAAGTGACTTACAAGGTAGACGACAACGAGCCCATCAGTCTCTTCTGCTCATGTAACTAGCCTCATCGCTTCGCTGGCATAGTTTGCGGATCAAAGGAAATCACTACTCTGCTACCTTCGGTGGCATGTATAGTAGCTCACTATCCATGCTTCTGTCTCCTTTACAATAATTGTTACACTGAATGTGTTCGTTCAGAGCCTGCTGGGTGCTCTACTTGCTGTGTACATACAGGACTCTTGGCAACGAGCACTGCGCAACAAGGGAAAACATGAGCGACGAAAGCTGCCTCCTCAGGGAGAAGTTCTCAAGAACCGCCAGAAATTCACAGCCAAACACAGAACTGATGTAGTGCCCTGCTGCACAACTGTGCGTGTTTCAAGAGATGTCGAGGTAGGCCTTTGAAATGTCTACTTTGAATAGCTCATACTGTCGAGACCAGTTATAACTAAATAGCGGCTACACCGAAGTGATCACAATTTCCCATTCCCTTTTGCACTTCGTTCACCGAAGTCGGTTATAACAAAATAGCGGATATAGCGAAGTGATTTCCGATTCCCGTTGACTTCGTTATAACCGGTCTCGACAGTATGCTAGAAAGACCTTTTCATTTCGATGCTCCCTTTTAAAGGTGCACTCAACAGGATTCTGCGATTGTCTGTTTTTGAAGGTGGCTCCTATGGGCTCTAGGCATCCTAAAAAAAAAAAAAAAAAGAAGTTATGCTCGCACGACAATGATTTTCCTACTGAAAGAGTAATTTATGGTTGACACATGCCCCTTCCTGAGCAGCAATTTCCGCTTTGGAAAGACGGCGCATAATCCAGCAGAGCTTGTGGCGGGGTGACGACAGCACTCGTCAGCCAATTGCGAACCGCTGTTCTAGTAACAGACAACATGGCATCGTCTGCTATGAGAATGGCGGCTCACAGTTGGCAGACGAGGATCACACACAACCTTCCAAATAGGTGTAGCGCCATGCGGAATGCAAAGGCACGTGGTGCTGTTCACAACATTGGATTAGATGTGGTCTATTTTAAGATGAACAGGAGTATAGGTCAGGGACGGCCCTATACTCTGGCTTTTGAGATTGTCTATTCATGGTGGTAGTCATTCTATGTGATCTATGCGTCCTGATATTCCAGAAATTGCAGCCATTTGCGGCCTATTTTTACTAATAAAAGGCAATTCAGGAATCGAAAGCCGAAACGTCTGCTGCAATGGGCAATGTTTGCAAATCACATGGTACTCCTTGAGGAGAAAACACCGTCGTTTGCACAAACATTGTCTGCTCTGTGTTTGCCGGTGTTTGCACCGCTGCTGCCTTAGACCACTTTTAATCGGAAGCGAAGCCAATTTAAAAGAATATTCTGTAATCATTAGCAGGTGGTTCAATCTGGTAAATATGACACAAGTAAGCTGAAGAGTATGCACACATAGCTGAAATGAAGCGTAGCTATTGCAACAGAGGCCTAGCAGACGACATCAGTGACATTGAGCATCCGGTTCGGCGCTGGTTACGTGGATGCCGCTGAGCTAATACCGGGAGGAGACTGCTGACGTCACCCGCTGGCTTTACTCAGAGAAGTAAAAACAAACGACATGGACATGTCTATGACATTGCAAGCATCACATGGTCATGTGCATCAAATAAAGGCTGAATGGTAGCTGCGCAAACTACGTAGCACTGGCTGCGCTGTTGATTGTGCCTCCGTCGTCCGATAGAGTTAGCAGATTTTGGGAACGTGGCTTGTGTCAAAGTTTGCCAGCCTATTTTCTTTAGATTTAGACAGAATTGGATTGTAATATTTGATGTGTTGTCTTCTTAGATGATACCAAAGAGGTCTATGGTGTTTTCTCAATGACAAAAACGAGGCGGAGTTGCCCTCAAAATATGTAGTCAAAAGTGTGCAACACGGCCCTTTTCTGCGATATTTCGCAGAACATGGGAGGGCGCATCCAGCACATCAGAATAAATCTGATTGACAAATGTGCTCGTCAGCGGATTGCGAGCAATGGCGCCCCCGGCGATCTCGCAACAATTCTTTTGTCAACAGGTTGATTGACACAGAAACACTTCACCCCCTCGCCAACTGGTTCTCAGAATTAATGCCTGAAGTGTGGCATCTGGATTTATGAAAGTAGACTAATCTGTCTGAATCTCATGATTGGCTCTGCTGTTTTTTATGTTGTTACAAAGCCTTCAAAAGCTTCTATACAGCTCTTATAAGTTTTTTTTTCCCCCCCATTTCACAGCCACTTGACGTTGAGGACACTTTCGAGGATGAACACAGCCTTTGTGGCCACAGGGAATGGTTGCGGAGAGAGATGAAGAAGCCTATTCCCGACATGGAGAAGGTCAGGGATGTGATGGAAAGGACTTTTAAGTCCCGGAGAAAGTATGTGTGCAACGATGGTCCTTCAGTTTCTGCTCTCATGGAAATGTACCCTGCACTCTGTGACAAAGACCAAGTAAGTGCATTTTTTATACCTGTATCTTTATTTTTGTGCATCGTTTCAATTTGGTTAGCTTTTTGTAATGCCTTTCTTTTAAACTAGATTTAAAGAAACTTAGGTTAATTGGTCGACATATTATGACGGTTATCCCTTTAACCAATTTTCGCCGAGCCCCACAAATGGAAAAAACGGCACCTAGGTAACCATGACGGGATGGGCCAAATCAGCCAAAGCTCAGATTCGGCAAAGTTCGGCATGTGCCATTTTTTTCAAGCAGTATTCGGCAAAGATTTGGCAGGTGTTTCTGTGCATGCGCATGCAGACGCCAGCACAGCCAAAGTTACGTTAAACGCAAAGTTCATTTCACACCAAGGTAGAAATTTGGTCAAGAGCAGTCGGCGCTGATCTCAAAAGCCGTAAATCAAGAAATGCGGAACGCCGTGGCCGCCCAAGTGACAAGGCACGTTTTTGCTAAATAACGTGATTTTCATTTCATCTACGAGTTGTTTTTGAATAGGAAGCAAAGCATAGTTATCAAGCATAAAAGCGATGCTGAAGAAGAATGTAGATTTATATGTGAATTAATTTGGTAGGTCTCCATACCCGTGAAAGTCAGTATCAAAGAAATTGTTTGAGTTGCGTCCTTCATCTGAAAAACAGTTTCATTGAGGGTTACGTTTTCCTGGATCATGCCTGCTAGTTTTGGTTTGAAACTGTTGAATGGGAAGATTCCCAGCGTCAAAACATCCACTAATAAATTTTAATAAAAATTTTGCAGCATAGCTTGCAAAATTTTGCAAGCTATGCTGCAAGATTGAGGCCGAGCTCAAATTTTCCCAATGCATTATGCGTTGACAAATGAAAAATTTGATAAAATCTTTTTAGTTCATTATGTACCTCATTTCTAGTGGCACCAACTTGGCCCCAGGGCTCATATTCCTATTGCATGTTTCCTTTTTAATGTGGAAGCATTAACTGTCCCATGGAGCGAACCGATGTCATCAGCTTTGAAACCAAGCCGAACGTTGGACAAACGGCACCTAAAATCCACTTTGTCAAGTGAAGCCGATTTCTGATTCATTATGCTCCCATTGACTGGCACGCATCATCAAGGAATGAGGCTCCCGTTGGCTCTCGTGCGGCGCAATTCCCAAAAGAGTCACCAGGGAAGCCCCTCCATGGCGGCGCACTGCACGCAGCGGCCCCGCCTCCTATATAGAGCGGTGCGAGCCTGGCGGCAGAGTTCGTTCCGGCAAACTCCGGGGAGGGTGCACGGCCTAGCTCAGCACGGCGCGGCCACTTCATGAGAGTGCGCGCTCGGCCGTCCACCGAAAAAATGTAGCCGTCCACGCCAGTATGCCGCAGACGAACTAAGAGAGCAAAAGGACGACATTCATACTTTCACATTTACAACTCCTAAGAAAGGCTTAGGTGTCCTCGGAATTTTTGTCTTTGAAATTTTGGTGCAGCGAAGAAAATACACCTTGTCAATGTAGTGAAATTAATTTCAGTTTTCGTTGTTTCAGATTTTGGCTGAGTTCTTTCGCATCACGAAGGTTAATGTGGAAGAGGAGCTTCAACGAGTGACAGAAACCCACCTGGAGAACATCCTTTTTTTGGCAGAAGAAAAGGTCAAGCCCTTCACTTTGACCGTCGTTTTGGACGCACTTTCAACGGCCGACGGTGCCCACAAGCAAGGTATGCTCATTGGCTGTTGTTATAAGTTGCAGTAGCCTCTTATAAATATATTTTTGGTTGGAAATACCAAGCCTATCACAAACGTGCACAACTTGGGCAAGAACTTTATATATAGCGCAATATAACAGCAGCCTAATTGTACCACGGAACAATGAGCTGAAACAACCTTTCACGCTTTTTGGGAGCACCTGTTCTTCTCTCAATGTTTCATTTGTACAGTAGGTGCAAGCAAGGCAAGATTGAGTGTTTGTTCCTTCTTTGGGACACTTTGGGCAGTGCAGTACGATAGCACAACCTGGGTGCTGTGAAATAGTGCTCCGGGGCCAAATTTACGAAGAGCTTCTTAGTTTACGACAACTTAGCTAAGAAGTTCGTAAGTTAAGAACATCATAAAAAGAGGAGAAATCGGTATTCACGAACGCATTCTTAAGTGAGAGGAGGAAAGCGACGTTCTCGTACCAAAAAACTAGAACTTTCGGTGCTGTTGCTATGGCGTCTTCGGCAACACGAACAACTAGTCGGAGAGCTCGGCATAGTTCGGATCACATAGATTTTTAATAACAAACTCGGGCGGCTTTTCCACCACCGCTTGTCTAGGGTTTGTGTCCGTGCAGTGATATGTCGACGCTAACACCATTTGTGGTGTTAGCGTCGACGCTTTGTTGACTGCTCCGAACTCGATCGCTACGAAGTCAACACAACTGTCATCATTGGTAAAAGGCCCGTGCCAGTCGTTTGCAAAGCGTTGTAGATAGAAAGAAACCGCCGCTGCATTATTCACCGCCTCAGAGATGCAGGAGCAAGCTGACAATGAAAAATATACGTTTGAACTACTAGAGTGTCAGCAAGAGCCACGCAAATACCTTTTCACACTCTGAGCAGACACACGCGTTTGATCGAAGTGCTGGCTTCGCGCTGTTAGTTGACGTCTTGGTAAGCGCTTCCGGACCGATCTTTTGCGATTGCAACTCGATACTGACGTGACATTCGGCAAAGAAAGGTTGGACCGGCATTGCACGTAGCTCCCACGAACTGTTATATTTCGACAGTGACGTACCATCGTGTCAGAATAAAAAATGGCATACTAATAACAAAGTGAACATACTGTGTTGCGAAGGTAATCCATATGGCCTTTATTTGAGCTCTATATCACACAAAACAAGGAGATAGAATCGATGAGTCCCTTTTCGATAACAGCGCTCGTCACTGCGACCTCGGAAAACAAGGGGAACAGATTGACCTCTAAAATTGAGTTCAGCGGTCAAACTATTCATACGGGTCGTGCTGGTCGTGGGCAGGCGGTCTTGGCCAAGGACCGTCAGAGCAATGCTGCGCCGGAGCAGAACAGAGCACCTACTAGGCCTATATTCTGCCAAGCTCGCTTGGTCGGTAGGATCATTGCCTTTGTAGCTTTTCTACGGGTGTTTGTGGATCCAGCGTTCATGTTCGTTGTGGTCGGTTTCAACCACTTCTGTCTTTTTTCTTGCTGCTTGAAGTCGGGACGCGCGAGGAGAGCAAGTAGTAAAATAAATGTCCGTTGGTCGTCGCAACCAAGTCACTGAGCGACGCTGTCGGCTGTGTTGATTTGATCGTAAAAAAGTGCGTAAGACAGCTTCGGAGCTGTCGTAGGATTCTGTCGTAACCTGTGCAAAAGTTACAACAATTTCGTTTCGAGAATACGGATTTTCTCTCAAATTTGTCGTACACACTTTTTTTTATCGTAAGTTCACTTTGAGAATCTGGCCTCTGATCTATAGCTCTGGAAAACGTTACCTGTTTGCCTCCTGGATAATACACTCGCAGCTATCCCCTCCCCCTCCAAGCAAGGGGCACCCAAACCAAATGTAATGAGAATTGCCTTTTCAAAAGTTGTAAAGATCTCCAAACATTTCTGAAATGTAATCACTTCCACAGTACTCTCCTTGGGAGTCAATACACTTGATTAACAGTTGTTTTTTTATTGTTGAGAAAGCAGTTCTAGAACTCTTGCAAAGTGGTAGCCTTCAATTCCAGTGCCTTGCTCATTATCTGTACCTCCGCAACATCTTGAAAATGCATTCCCTGAAGTTCCTTTTTCAGTTGGGAAAATAATCACAAAATCTCGAGGTACATGGTCCAGTGTGTAAGGTGGTGGGGAACCTGTCTCTACTGTTTATTATAAAAAAAAACAGCTGCATGCTCTATTGTTTAAGCATGGAGCATTACCGTTATGCAGAAACCATTTGCAGAGTTCCACAAATTGTGATGTGGAATCAAATGTGCAGACAATGCTGTTCACGGAGTTGCATGAAAGGGTTTGTACATTCTGAATTAGTACCACACAGTCAGACAGTGGGCCATCATTTTTACCTTGAAGTGCTCCAGCAGCTGCATCATGCAACTCTGTGAACACTCTTTTGATTTATGGGCCTCAGGCGAGTGGCTTGTGCCCCACAACAATTCTATTGCCCATATAGCATTGAGCGTACAGCAGTTTCTCACAAATAAACAAGATGTCAACACTTCTGCATCCCTACTCTTCTGACCTTGCCCCTACATTAATGCTTTTCAAGACGCAAAAATTGACCTTAATGGAAACATTTTCAGGATGTGGAGGAGGTGAGGAATAAAACAACGGAGGCACTGAAGGTTGTCACTTTCATGAGTTACAGGATTGCATTGAATAATAAAAAAAAAAATGGGGGCAGAGAAAGGTGGCGGGGGGGCAAGTGTATTGTGTCTCAAAAGAGTACTTTGAGTGATATCATTTTTGGGTACCCCCTTGTTTCACTGGGTTATCACTGTATATGGGTATTAGCTATGTTTAAAAATTAGCTTGGTATATTTTATAGTTGTAGTTTCTGCTTTAGAGGACTAAATTTTCTCATTCTTTTTCAATTTCTTTGCTTGTCTCCCAGATCTGCAGTGCCTGGCACTTTTTTTGACCTTGGCATGCCTACTGAAGGAGACCGATGCTTCCTTCTTGACAGAGGAAGTAAGTTTTTAAGGACACAACTGGAGAGATATCTGTCTTCATGGGCCACACACAGTTCATGGTGGGAACAACAATAAGGCATAACATGGCAGTGTGGTGGAGACAGCTAAAGCAACAACTCTGAAATTGTGACAATGGGGTTTCAACCCTAAAATGTGTGCATTTCTAGGACTGAGATCGCTCCAATGCATCTTTTGGAAAAGCAAACTTTCTCTTCAGCATTACCTTACATTGGGAATAATGGTATTTTTTTGTTGATGCTATATTCACACATCACCTGCTTTCTGTACTTTTCTGCTTTCAGGTAGGCAATGCAGTCTATCCCGTGGCTGTGAGCACCAGCGCACTCGACCCTGGAGCAGACAACTATGTGGCGGTTGAGGACAAGCGCTTTGCAGCAACGTCTCCCGCTGAGGCGGTTTTGATTTCATTTTGCCTCTACTACGTTTTTAATTTTCAATACCACCATAAGTTCAGGCGCACGTTCATTGCTTTCGAACACATGATTGGTCTAAAGCATTCAAAATTGGGAGTTATGTGCACCAGGTTGCTTTCCAGCTTAAAGAAGATGCAAGATTAATTTTGCATCTTCTTTAAGCTGTTTTTTTTTTATATGTACCAAGTTTTTTTATGTAACAATGTTTTAATATAGCAAGTCTACCATAGCGATGCACCTGAACTTGTGGTGGTATTCTGACCAAGTTTTTTTTATGTACCAAGTTTGTTTATGTGCCAATTTTTTAATGTAGCAAGTCTCCTTGTGTAGCAATGCACCTGAACTTGTGGTGGTATTCTGACCTAGTTTTTTTTATGTACCAAGTTTTTTTTTATGTACCAAGTTCGTTTATGTAACAATTTTTTAATGTAGCAAGTCTTCTTGCATAGCGATGCACCTGAACTTTTGGAATTCTGACCAAGTTTTTTTTTTTTATGTACAGTCGGGAGCAAAAGTTTGTGGGGCACGGAAGCGCCAGCTGAAAAGACTGGCTGCGCCTTCTCATGGCGCGTTGCTGCTCTCAAGACTCGCGCTTTGCGCATGCACTTTCTTTCTTGTTCGCGGTCATGTTTTTTTCGATCGCTTCTGTTCGACACCCACGAGATAACGGACTGGTGCAAGGTCCCGCGAAATGTTATCTGCAGCATGCGCGAGCTCCTTCAACCAAAACGGTGGCTGAGGCAGACGCGCGGCATGATGGCTGTCATAGCAGCATCTTGCGCCGGTCCCGGTTATCTCGTGTACGTCGGGTGGAAGCGAGCACAAAAGACATGACTTCGAGCTCGAAACGAAGCACATTCTTGAAGCGTGAAACTTGAGAGCGGCCGCGCGCCGTCAGAAGGCGCAACCAGTCATTTCGGCTGACACTCCCGCGCCCTGCAAACTTTTGCCGCCGACTGTACTAAGTTTTTTTTATGTACCAAGTTTGTTTATGTAACAATTTTTTAATGTTACAAGTCTTCTTGCATAGCGATGCACCTGAACTTGTGGTGGAATTCTGATTTATCATCTTTTTCTTAGTTCTAGTCATTAAGTACCTGCAAGCAGCTGGTCAATATGCCTTGCCAGCTAGACAATGTAATATTTTTCGTGCTCTTTTTTTATGTTGAAGGCTTTATTACTGGTCATGGTGTTCAAACTAGAGGAGTCCAGATGTGTCTTGTTCCCTGTACCTGATGCTCTGCATGTGCAATCTTTCTATGGACGTGTGAATATTCATAATTTTCTAATAACAAATCGAAACATTACTTTTAAAAGTTTCTTATATGTTTAGAATGTTTTTCAAATAATGACAAGCAGGTTCAGAACGGTTTATACCTCGAATTTCTGTTTCCAGGCAGTTACAAAGAGCTCCCGTACATGTCATAAGGTGACGCTTTGCTTTTCTCGCGAGTAGGGCCCTACATATTTGGCAGAAAGTCTATATTTTTGTCTGTCTCCTGCTGTACCTAGAGCTAAAGTGCACACTTTCTTGCGAAACTTATCTTTTGTGGAAAGTGGTTTGATTATAACTATCCTTTTTCTCACAAAACTGCAGCCTGTGAACTACGTGCGCTCATGTTCAGCATTTCAACGTTGGTCTTCTCGTTTTACTCCTATTGTAGTGACTGCTCCAAGGCAGTTTATTTATTTTGTCACATGTAATTGTAAAGGCGAGATTGTACCACTTGCTATACAGCAATGGCCTGAGGGTTCTAACCCACATTGAATAATCGTAAAAATCAGTTTCGCGTGCTGCAACTCTCTAACTTACGACATTGTTCAGCTAGACTGGATTTATTTTTATGAAAATTTCAAAGAAAAAGCTTGCCTTAGTCGGAAGTTAGAAATGAAAGCAATAAATTTTCTATGGACCGCTGTCAAGTTAAGTCTACTTTAGACGAGTTTCAAAATGCCAATGCTGGCCACTGGGACGATTGAGTAAGCTAAACCAGGATGAAGGAAGAAGACGCTTTTCACTTTGCTCTGGTCGACCGGTTTGTCTCATGTATGCCCCAGTGGCCTGCAACAGCATTTTTAAGATCTGGTCTCGGGTGGGCTTAACTCCACGTCGGGCCATAAGAAATTTATTGTTTTCATTTGTAACTTTTGGCTGAGGCAAACTTTTTCTTTCAAAATTTTTATAAAAGAAGTCCACCACCTAACTGAACCCATGTCGGCAGTTAAGGTGTCGCAGCGTGCAAAACTGATCTGTATAATTCATTTGACGTGGGTTAGATTTGTGGTGGATTAGGAGTGGGTTAGAAAGCCGTCTGCTTTTTGTACTGCTGTCCTTGAGTTGCAGCGCACTAGTCATTGCTCGTCTTGTCTTGCTTTTTGTAATTCATGTTATACTGAATCTATGTTATATCACACTGCATTTATTTCGACTCTGGTTTGTACTTGTGGATAGACACAGATTTTTTATCTATTTTTTTTGTGATAATTTTATTGCCTGCCATGAACTAGAGTCCCGAAAGTGTTGTCCCAAGTGCCTTTATTGTGCTTAGTCGTTTCATCTTTAGAACTTTATAAGATTTCTAGTCATTCCATTGATTTTTATGCCATTTTTTTCTGTGACAGCAAGAATAAAACATTGTCATTTACCTTTAGAAGTAATGCCGTCCTCATCTATTATAAGGCCCAGCTTGAAGCATGCACTATCACACCCACGCAGACCATAGTACCTTCCTTTAGGTGATAAAAATGATCCCATCAAGTGTACACTTAACCTGTAATAAGGTGTTAAACTGGGCCAGTTGGTTGATGTTATACATGATGGGGCAAACTGCTCAGAAAGTGCGGGCTACGAAGAGCAAACATGACAGGACAAGCACTGTCCTGTCGCGTTTGTTCTTCGTAGTCCGCGTTTTCTGAGCTGTTTTCCCCATCGTGTACATTTAACCCCAAAAAGGATCATAGTTCCCTCCATAAGGGGGTAAAGGGGCGTCTACTTTCCCCCCAAAATGGGGCAACTGTTCCCTCTATGTGGAGCTAAAACCAGCCCCCTATAGCAGGTGCTATTGCCTCCAAAAGGAGGTAAAAGCAGCCCCTTCAAATATGTCGTCTTACCTCCGAAAGGGGTTGAAGTTCCCCCCTAAAGGAGGTAAAGGCTGACCCTGAAAGGATGCATGTTTAACACCAAAAGGAACTAAGGTTACCTCCAAAAGGAGGCAACGTTGCACCCTAACCCAGGAGGTAAGTTTGCACCCTCGTTGCAGGGGGTAACGATGCCTCCAAAAGGGATTGCCTTGTGTGCAAGTCGGTTACCCCCTTAAGGAGGTTACTACAGTACCCTTTTTTTTAAGAGTGTACCCGTTTTGAAGCCGTCTGGTGCGGTACGAATTTGCGTCGACTTAACGCATTTAAATAAATGCGTGCGTAGGGAGCGCTACGTTTTACCCACGGTAGATGACAGTATGGGAATGTTAAGTGGAGCAACGGTTTTCTCCAAAATCGACGCAAATTCGGGCTTCCATCAAGTCAAGCTGTCACGCGACAGCGAACTTTTGACTACGTTTATTACACCTTTCGGAAGGTTCTGTTTCCAAAGACTGCCGTTCGGAATAAGTACTTCCAAAAAAGAATGGCGCAAATACTGGAGGGAATACCAGGGGTAATAAACTTGATGGATGACATTTTAATTTTCGGCAAAGACAGAGCCCAGCATGATGACCGTTTGCGTCAAACCTTGGACAGACTCGGGCGAGCTGGCGTCACTCTGAACAAAGATAGATGTTGCTTCGGAGTAACAGAAATTTCTTTTCTGGGCTTTCAGCTGAGTCATGAGGGCATTAAGCCAGACCCAGAGAAAGTTTGCGCCATAAAGGAGCTTAAGACTCCTGAGAATGTCTCTGAGGTGCGACGGCTATTGGGAATGGCAAATCATCTTGCCAGATTCATTCCGAACTTGGCTTCGAAAACAGAGCCATTACGTCAGTTGCTTTTAAAAGATTCCGAGTGGGTATGGGGGCCTGCTCAGGAACAGTCGCTGGCGTATATCAAGGACGTTATCTGCTCGCCAAGGGTCATGGCAAACTACGATGTTCGATACCCAACGATTCTTTCCGCTGACGCGTCGTCTTTCGGGTTGGGGGGCGGTTCTGTTGCAGATTCACCCAAACAAAGAGCGACGTCCGGTTGCTTTTGCATCCAGATCGTTAACTCCAGCCGAGTCACGATATGCCCAGATAGAAAAGGAAGCCTTAGCTTTGACATGGGCGGCGGAACGGTTCGAAGGGTTCATCACGGGACTTGATGTTGTGTTCGAGACCGATCACAAACCACTAGTCATGCTTTTGGGGAAGTCGCCTATTGACTTATTACCTCCGCGCATCCAGCGCTTCAGGATGAGGTTAATGCGTTTAAATTTTGTGGTTGAATATGTACCCGGAAAGAGTGTCATAACTGCCGATGTTTTGTCATGGGCTCCCCTGCGGGGAACGCCAGCCTGTTCTAATTCGCTCACTGTTAGCGAAGTCACGAAATACGTGGAAGGCTGCGTACCCGGCATCATCGAACATAACTGTTTTGAACGGGTTAAGAAAGCTCAGGAAAAGGATGAAGTCTGTCGGAGCTTGATTGACTTGAGCCGTAAAGGATGGCCGAAGTTTTCGTCAGTTCCAATGGTCTTGAGGCCGTACTGGCAGGAGAGGTCAGCATTAACTGTATGCGAAGGAGTGCTGCTAAAAGGGAGAAGGTTGGTAATCCCTCAAGAGCTCCGAAATGAGGTCCTCCAGCAGTTACACGAGGGTCATCAAGGCATTGGTAAATGCAGAGCTAGGGCTCAAGAGTCAGTGTGGTGGCCCGGGTTAAGCTCTCAGCTTGGAACTTTGATAGCCAATTGTACAGCATGCGCTGAACACCGAGAGCAGAACTCGGAACCCATGATTCCGACGGAAACGCCACAAAGGCCGTGGCAGAAAGTAGGTGTTGATCTGTGCCAGATCAAGGGATCTCACTATTTGGTTGCCGTTGACTACTTCTCTAGATACCCCGAGCTCGCTCTGTTGACATCGTTGACAAGTGCCAGTGTCATATTGCACCTGAAGAGTTTTTTTTCAAGGCATGGCATACCGGAGATTGTAGTTTCCGATAATGGCTCACAGTTTGTATCTGTGGAGTTTAAATTGTTTGCACGCGAGTACGGCTTCCGTAGCGTGACATCGAGCCCGAGGTATCCGCAGGCTAACGGAGAGGTAGAAAGGATGGTGAAAACGATTAAAACCTTGATTATAAAGGCCCGTGACCCCTATATTTCGTTGCTAGCTTACAGGGACACCCCAGGGCCCCTTGGGAAAAGCCCGGCGGAACTTTTGATGGGCAGGCGCCTGCGTACGACGCTTCCGCTGCACCCAAGAAGTTTGTTGCCCCGAGAGCTCAACCTGAACAAGGTCCGCAGGCGGGACCAGGCCTTTCGAGAGAAGCAGCGCCGACAATTTAATCGTCGGCATGCCGCACGAGAGTTGCCACCCCTGAGGCCGGGTGTATTAGTATGGGTAAAGGACTATAAGCAAAATGCAACAGTCCTCCATCCGGCCAATAGGCCAAGGTCGTTCGTGGTAGAGACTCACGCGGGGGTTCTTTTAGAAAGGAACCGCAAGATGCTGGTTCTTTTGTCCCCTCAGCAGACCAGGTCGGAAGGCACACAGGGAAGCTATGAGTTACCAGAGAACCGGGAGCCTAGCGGCGAAGACCGCAGCGCCACTGAAGTTCTGGGAGGGGATAGCACAGGAAGTGATCTACCTGAAAACGGTAGGATTCAACCTCCGTTACCTACCTCGCCTTACGTGTCACGATACGGTCGCAAAGTGAGAAAACCGGAACGCTACGAAGCAAAGTAGCTGTTGCTCGAGTTGCCCGTTTCCTTGTGAGTAAGTTTGCTGTCATATACGTCTGCTATGTGGGTTTATTGTCAAATATGGTGGCTGTGCGGATTTGTTGTCAATTATGATCCTTGAATGTGTTCAGTGAAAGACCCACTGTAAATAAAAAGAAAAAAAAAAGGGAGATGTGGCGGTAGCGCATGTGACGCCGCTCGGTGTATCGCGGTCACGTGCCTGACTGTTATAAAAGTGATGACGCTGGAATAAACGGGGGCTCTTTTGGCTTCTACCCCAAGTTGGAGAAGATCGGCGTCATTCCTGCGGCTGCCCACGCGCGCGGCGCAAGCGATAACGCGACACCAATGCCCAGCATCGGGGCGCGACGATGCTGCAGGGGAGCAAAGGGCCCCCTCCTATGACCATCAGCTGTTCGTAATGGCAGCTTATGAAGGAGCAGGAATCAATCTAATGATGGTCACAAATACCAGGAGTGTTTGAGTACCGCAGGCTCCTTGCCGGTTTCAAGGGCTACTTGTCCTGTGCCAAACATCGCACAGGACGGTGGTCACAAGAGGCCCACTTGCGACTCACGCGGCACCAGTTTGGGAACCTTGCGCTTGACTTGTCGCACTATAGGCCTCATCAACGGGTGAAAGTGATTGCTAGCCTTGTTGACTCCCACAATTGGTAGGTGAGGCCTCTTTGGGGGTGAACTGATCTGGATGGATGAGAGGATGGAGCTGCCCTGAGTGGAACCTGTAGAGTAGGGTAACAGTGTGGCACTAGATGGCACTGCTGTAGAAGTGTAAATAATCTACCGCTGTACCACGGGATGGCACCACTGCATCCACCACTACAAAAGAGGCTCAATAAACCTGGAGCGGGCACTTGCCCGCCTGGAGAGTCAGCTGCTGTGTCACTCGCTCGACATGGTGTCAGAAGTGGGCGGGATGCATCTCCTCTGATCCCGTGCCTGCGGCTTCGAGAGCTTCAACACACGGCCTGGTCCTGCCACTGCTACTCTCCGACGAGGCAGTCACCTTCCCTTTGTCATGGCCAACAGTGAAGGTTCCGCTGGGTCCGCTGGATCCGCCGCTCTGTTTCCACAAGGTATGGTCCACCTGCGTCCACCGCCAGCATTTGATTTCGAAAACCCGAGCTCCTGGCCCACGTGGCTGCTGCAGTAAGAGGACTATTCGTTCGCCACCGGACTCTACGCCGCTCAGACGGAAGTCCAGGTGCGCTCTATGCTCTACTGCATGGGCCTGCAAGCCAGGGTGGTCCTCGCCTCCACCAAACTGGGAGAGGCGGACCTCCAGGACGTCGCCGCCGTGAAGACGGCGTTCACCGACCCCTTTGTCCACCCACCGAACGAGCTGTTTGAGTCAGCGCGCTTCCACCGCCGTACGCAGCAACCGGGTGAAACTGCCGACGCATTCTTCACTGCGCTCCGAACGATGGTCAAGCGCTGCAATTACCATTCAACCGACGTCGAAGAGCGGCTTGTCCGGGACCGTTTTCTTGTGGGTTTGCTCGACCGCAAGCTCTCGGACCAGCTCTGTCGGAATCCGCGATTGACGTTGCACGAAGCGCTCACGCACGTTCACCAACATGAAGATGTTAACAACAAGCGCAAGGCTCGTGATTCTGCTGATTCATCACCGCTCGCCGCTTACGCCGCTCGCCTTTGCATGGGAAAATCGGCGCCGGCGGATAAGCCAACTCAGCTGCCAGCTGATAAGCCAACTCGGCCGTGCCCTTTCTGCGGGCGCGCGCGCATCACACCTTCGCGCTGGCTGTCCGGCTCGTCGCGCGTCCTGTACCTTTTGCTGCAAGAGTGGCCACTTCGAGAACGTATGCCTCAAGAAGAAGCGCGTCAACGGGAAGCAGACACAGAAGCCTTCTGCCAGCTCCATCGAACTTCACGCCGTTGCGGAAGAGCGTCCTAACGCGAAGTTTGTTGAGGTACTCGTCGATGGGTGCCCACTCTCCTTCAAGGTAGACTCTGGCGCCGAAGTTTCTGACGTACCCAGTACGTTTCCCGGCGTCCCCTCGAAGCTTCAAGATCCGAAGGGCGAGTTGAAAGGCCCTGGCAACAACACTCTCAGTTCTGGGCACTTTCGTCGCTACCCAGGAGTGGTGCGGCAAGTCCGTCAAGCAGCTGCTCTACGTCCTGGCCGCCGAAACGGTCCCGCTGCTGGGCTTCCCGGCAATTCAAGTCTTGGGCGTCTGTACGTTTGTCGACCACGTCTCGGAGACTCCTCAGCCCTCGAGCGACTTGTGTCTCGATCCCAGCCTTTCCCCGAGGACTTGAGACACTTCCCGAAGCCTACACTATCAGGCTGCAACCCAACGCTACGCCTTTCTCGTTGAGTGTACCCCGGCGCCTTCCACTCCCTCTCCGCGACGCCGTCAAGACTGAGCTCGATAAGCTTGAAGCCGAAGGCGTGATTCGTCGGGTGGACACACCCACTGAATGGTGTGCTGGACTGGTTGTCGTCCCTAAGGTTTCGGGTGGCTACCGACGCTGCGTGGATTTGACTCGCCTCAACAAGGTGGTTCTTCGAGAGCGTCACGTGCTTCCTACCATGGAACAATGCCTCGGGTTGCTCGGAGAAGCCACAGTTTTCTCCAAGTTAGATGCCACGTCAAGTTTCCACCAGGTCAAGCTGTCCACCGAGTCCCAAGAGTTAACCCCATTCATTACCCCGTTTGGCCGCTACTGCTTCCTCCGGCTGCCGTTCGAGGTCACGTCCGCACCAGAGTATTTCCAGCAGCAGATGTCTCGGATCCTGGAAGGCCAAGCGGGTGCTGTGAACATGATTGACGATATACTCGTCTTTGGGAAGACACGTTCCGAGCACGACCACCGCATCCGGCAAGTCCTCGATCGGCTAGCGAAGACAGGAGTCACACTCAACCGGGAGAAGTGCTCGTTCGCCACTTCCAGCGTCAAGTTCCTTGGAGTCGTGGTCAGCGCTCAAGGCATCGCCCCCGATCCAGACAAGGTTGCGGCGATCCAAGCCATGCCTGCACCCGAAGACGTTGCAGGCGTCCGTCGTCTACTGGGCCTCGTGGATCACATCGGGCGCTTTCTACCCCACGTTTCGGAGGTGACCGCGCCGATCCGTGCCTTGCTACTCAAGAACTCTGGTTGGACTTGGGGGCATGCGCAACAGTCTAGCTTCGACCGTCTGAAGAAGCTGCCGTGCTCCGATCTCTGCGTGGCTCGCTACCACACCGTGTACAAGACCACGATCTCGGCCGACGCCAGCTCCTTTGGACTCGGGGCAGTACTCCTTCAGGAGCAGCCATCCGGTGAGCGTCGGGCCGTCGCTTTCGCATCGCGGTCCCTCACACCCACGGAGCCCCGATACAGCCAAACGGAAAAAGAAGCTTTGGCGGTCACGTGGGCGGTGCAGCGGTTCGAGGAGTACGTCCGTGGACTTCAGTTTTTCCACGAGACGGACCATCAACCTCTGGTCGCACTCTTGGGAACAAGTTCGCCCCATTAAACGTTTACTTCCTTCAATTCTTCGCCGCCTCATCATTTGTCATTCGTGAGAATATCCTGCTCCTTATAGTTGGACTGCATAAAATTGCCATACAATGTTTGGTGGTTTCTTTTGCCGTTTTGTGTTGTTACGTGCTAATAAACCATTCTGGTAAACCAGATTTGTTTAGCTCTATAATTGTCGCTGACGTCGATACAAATTACGCAATGCAAAAGCATCTTCAAAAGTAGCTGAATTATATTTCTAAGTATTTGTACTCTACTCAAGATACTTAACAGTGAAAGTAACTTGAGTAGTATTTTAAATACTTTATGAATCAGGCATTTAGTAACTTAACTTAAATACTTTTATCGAGTATTTTGTCCAACACTGCTTTTATTAGAGACCACAGCTCTGTGGGCAAAAAGCCTCATGGCGCCGCCTGCCAGCCAGTATCCCAAGCAGCACGGGATTCGGCCATGCATTGGCCAATGGCTGGCGATGGTCTTTTGGCCAATGACCAAAGGGTGACGATTCATTGGTCAATGCTTGGCAGATGGCCAGAGAAAGGTCAGTCATTGGCCAAATGCTGGCCTCTGTCTGGCCATTGCACCGCCTTCCAAGGAGCAATGCTTCGAACTCTCGTCATCAAGCTTTGCTAAGGAAGTTCAAGCTGCAAAGATGCAGACATACTTTGAATGTGGAGGCTTGAAGGCTGTACTGTACTTGGCTCGTTCTCAAAAATATGTAAAAAAGGAGATACCTGCAAACAGCGGAAGGATGGGTGTTCAGGGTCAGATTTGACTTTATAACTATAGCCTCAGCTGAGGTACTGTCTTCGCTTTTCTAGTGGCATTTGGTACGTCTCTGCATACAAAGTCGGGATAGGCGACGTTCGGAAGGCCCCCATGGCAAGCCGAAGTCCAAGGTGATGCACAGGATCTAGCATTTTTAAAGATGACGGTCGTGCCGAGCCATATACAACCGCACCATAGTCGCGACGGGAACTAACCAGCGAGTTGTAGAGTCGCAGGAGGCACCTCCTGTCAGAACCCCAGGGCATGTGTGCAAGTACCTTGAGAACATTAGCAGATTTAAGACACTTTCGCTTCAGTTCCTTTAGATGGGTCTGAAAAGTGAGCTTCTTATCAAAAATAACACCCAAAAACTTGTGTTCATGCCTAACAGGTATGTCAGTGCCATTCATTTGCAAGCTGGGATCTAGCGACAACCCCCGACGTAATGAAAAAGGCACGCACACCATTTTTCTGGTGCAAACCGGAACCCATTTTCATCGGCCCACTTACTCATCCTGTTTATTGCTATCTGCAATTGGCGCTCACAAATTGACAAGTTGCATGAGGAGAAAGCGATCTGGACACTGCCTACGTACAATTAATAAAAAACCGATGGTGGTATAACTGCAGCGAGGCTGTTGATCTTAAAGGGGTACTCAAGCGGTTTTTGGGGAAGCTACTTTTTGGTGCGATGGCATTAAGGTAGTGTCAGTGAATGAGTGTCTTCAGTTTTAGAAGCCAGAACTGCCTATTAATCACGCAGGAATTTGGTTTGCATTAGGTTTTTATGGCGCAAGGGCTGCTAAGGCCAAAGAGCGCCAAAGAAGGAAACTATTGCATTGAGGGTAAGCAAGAAGAAAGGACTCTAGTGGTCAGGGTTAAAAATAAAGGAATGAGACATGAACCGAATAATGTCACAAACAAAAATGGGCATGAGTGAAAAGCTTTGAAGTTCACAGTCAATGAAGAAGACCAATAGCATCTAAGAACTTAAAAACTTGATTGTAGGTCACGAATGGTTCATCACCCAATAACAACATTGGGTGTAAGGGAATGTGCTTCCTGTATAACTGCGCGAAGTGAGATTGGCATTCCCGTTCATAGAAAAGGAACTCAATTAGAAAATGGAGAACACTTAGAGGTTGGTCACATTGTTCACACAAAGGGGCATCCTCCCCACGGAGCAGGTAGCCATGGGTCAGATGCGTGTGGCCAATGCGCAACCGACACAGTGTTACTTCATAAAATCGTTCCTGGTGCCGGGCGCTCGCCCATTCACCCAGGTTTGGCTTAATGAATGAATGAAATTGGGGTTTTTTGGCGCATCAGCAACAAAGGCCATAGTGCAGAACTATGATAAAAGAAATAGAAAGGATACGTTGATAACGAAGTCAGCTCTCGTAAAGCAGCACAAAAATTTAGAGACGGTGTATAAGGCCAATATCCTTCAAGAACTCATAGAACTCAGTGTAGAAGAAAAGAAAAAGAGGTGGAAGGAAAAGTGAAAGAAGGAAGAATAGGGTAGAAGAGGCGACTGACTGAATCATCCTGGTCGGGCCAAGCCAGGACACCCGTCTACGAGAAGCAGGGGCCGAAGCGGTGTATTGCTTTGCCCGGGGGGCCCCGAAGGGTCCAAACATACCCCGGGCTCAGCTCAACCACCAGGGTCCCCTTTTCCCCGGACACGGGTTAAGCCACGCACAGCCGGGCGTGGGTGGGTAAACCCACATGGCTCGGGGTTCGCGGTGGCGCCACTCACCAAGCACCTACCAAGGCAGGTGCCCCCTGCGTGCGGGTATGGCGGCCCACGTGGCTGGGGTCCGTGGTGGCGCTACTCACCAAGCACCTAACACATAAGGTGTAGGCGCCCCCTACGGGGCTAATACTCCGTATTAACTGACATGACTTTAGACCGAGTAATGAAAGTGTTACGACATTTCCATCATTCGCAGAGCTTGGCTGTTGCAAGACAAGGCGAGCCACTCGGAGATTGTAGATATGAACAACATGGCTGCTCTACCCAGAACAGCTTATCGGCGCGTTCGTCGTGCGGCGGAAAGCAGTAGTAGTAGTAGATTGGAGTTTTGTGGCGCAAAAGCAACTAAGGCTATGATGCGCCAAGAAATGATACTATTGCAGAAGAGGATTTTGAAGAAGAAAGAGCTTTAGTAGCGGGTAATTAGAAAAATGTATAAAATATGACTAGGATCTTATATTATAAATAATGCTACAATTTGTGTAAAAGATGAATACTTTTCAAAAACTTAAAAACCCTGGGTGGGTGGGAGTAGTGGCTCATTTCCAAGCAACACACACAGGTGTAGAGGGACATGCTCTTTGTAGAGCTGGGAGAAGTAATGGCGGCGTTTTACGGAGGGCATTAGAGAATGATATGCAAGACACTCAAAGTTTCCTGGCAATGTTCGCATTCAGGAGGGTCCTCCCCACGCAAAAGGTGTCCATGCGTCAGCCACGTGTGCCCAATGCATAAACGACAGAGGACGACCTCATAAAACCTGTCTGTCTCTGTGTCTTGCACTCTCCCATTCACTAAGAAAGGGCTTAATCATGTGCAGTTTGTTTGACACCCGTAGGCTCCATTCTGTTTGCCACTGAGCTTTAACATGATATTTGACTAGGGCACAGTAATCTCTGAATGGTAAACCACTAATGTCCACAGTATGGGTGCCACAAGTGCCCGCAGCACGATCTACCTCTTCATTACCTGGGAATCCGACATGGCTCGGCACCCAGCAGAATAGAACATTACATCCCTTCCTGGTTGCTGCTACTATTTTGTTTTGTAATAAAACAATGAGGGCATTCTTTGGGGTTTCAAGTGAGATCAGAGCCCGTAACGCAATCAGCGAATCTGTATATATGACTGACCGGGAGTTACGTGTTTGGATGATGTGATCTATTGCAAGCAGAAGGCCGCACAGTTCAGCAGTGAAAACAGTGGCGAACGAATTTAGCCTACAGACACTTCTTACTGATGGGCTGATTATGGCACAGCCAACAAATGATTCCGTGTTTGTGCCTTCTGTGTAATAGTCTGAATGAGAATCATGCTGCTTCTGGAGTTCATAAAATTCTTGTCGCATGACCTCGGATGGGGTATCATTTTTATTAAACTCTGTTAGTGAAGAATCGCAACGTATGCAGTTGAAATCCCATGGTGCCACCGTCTTTGGAACTGCGGCAACTGGAAGCTTACTGTCTATATGACTCTGCCACATTCCTATTTCTCATCGCGAATGGAGGGATAATGCTAGGCTTGTTTTCGAATGTCCCTTGATATTTCGTGCCCTCCACTGCCTCCTGGGCTGGATGCTGAGCGATTGATTGTATCCTTAATGAATACATAAATCCCAAGGAGAAACGCCGTCTGTCGAGGGACATCTCATTTCCCTCAGCGTAGAGACTGAGCACAGGCGACGTTCTGAAGGCACCTATTGCCAAGAGAAGTCCCTGATGATGGATGGGATCGAGTGCTTTAAGAGCTGATGGCCTAGCAGATCCGTACACGAAGCTGCCATAGTCCAGGCGTGAGCGGATTACGAAGCGATAGATTCTCAAAAGACATAGATGGTCAGAGCCCCATGTCTTGTGGGACAAGACTTTAAGGAGGTTCAGTGATTTCTGGCATTTTAACTTTAGACTTTTTATATGAGGCACAAACGATAGCTTACGGTCGAGAGTGAGGCCCAGAAACTTGTCTACTTTCACCGGGATGGGGTCTGGCGCATATATAGAGAAGGATCCGCAGGGACTCCCCTTATTCGCAACTCCAACGCCCTATAGGTGGCGGGGCGGTAGTTCCAAGATGGCGGAAGAGACGGGGATAGATTCTCCAGGATTTCCCGTGCGCCTGCTCGCTGACGCTCGTCAGTGCGCTAAAAATTATTCATTTGTCTGCAAACGCAAAGTGGTTAGGGCGGGATCATATTACAGGTGACGTAAATGTTGATGCGCGTTAGCAAAATGAGCATGCTGATATTTAAAACTTGCAGAAACCTCGACTTGCGAAGCTTTGTGGTGAGCGAGCGCGTTTTACGCACCGGCCACGTCACTGTTTGTGGAAAAATATTTTTGAGGGTGATGAAGATATCGTGTTTGCGCTTTGCCTGGTTATTAGTGCTCTAAAAAGTGAGCCGCGTACGGTGACCATCAAGCTTAGGAAGAGCGTTCACAGTATTGATGTCTTCGTGTCACAGGCTCGCAACTCGCAGCTCACCGTCTAGGTTTTAGTGTATTGCAACACGTGTTCGAACTGCTTTATGGTTATTGATAGGAAATTTGTTACCGCAGGCTACCGTGCGGTGTAGTATTACAGCCGGAGGCTCGCGCTGCGCCCTTGAAGCACAATTTTCAGCGCGTGCCAGGAGCGTTGCCGTGCTCACGGTAGCCAACGGTAGCCTGCGGTAACCCTATGCTAAAACTGCCTATTACCATAATCGGCGTGTTTAGGGGTTTTATTTATTGCTGTACCGAAAATGCATATTCTAATATACCATACTTTTTTGTACCGTGTTATTTGCAACGTTGCGCGCCAAAACTGCCCGTTCTAAGCTCTCGTTACGAACGGCTGGCTAACACAGACGCGCTTAAAATGCTTCGGGCATTTCTTTATTTACTTTGTAAATGCCTGAAAGCAAGTACCCGTATTCTATCTTTTAAAAGTGCTTGGAATAAATGGTCATGTTCCTACGGCCTTAAATCGCAAACCCATTCCCAACGTGTATTGCTCGACATCTCGTTTCGCGACCAGTCTTCTTCTACTTAGGGCAAAGAATAGACTTTTCGTAGACCGTACGCTAGAGCTCTACATTTTTAGCGGGAGCGTCTGCCGTCACGTTGAGCACAGATCGAGCTGGCGGTCGTGCACAAGACCAGAAATCCGCAGCATATGCGAATACGAAAAGTCCCTAACAAAATCAGACATCCCGGTCCTTCGTGCAATGCTGTTACGATGCGGAGCACAATAATTCCTATTTTAACGCGCTCACTTTTTTCGTTAAAACGGCCCCACGCGTCAAGGCCGACAGCCCCTGCCACCTTTTCCGCGCCGCCGCCGCCGCTGCCGTCCCCGTTCCTCTAGTTCTCCGCTCGTCCGCGGGAGGGCGAGCGGCGCGCTGGAGTTGCGAATACGGGAGTAACAGACAGTAACAGTCTTTTCCGGAGAGAAACTAAAGCAGTTTTCATCCGCCCACTTTAGGAGATTGTTGACAGCAACTTGAAGCCTCCGTTCGCAAATAGAAAGATAGCACGATGAAAAAGAAATTTGAAGGTCATCCACATAGAGTGAATATTGCACAGAGGAAGGTAGGGAACGGGCCATTGAGTTCATTTTTACCAAAAAGAGAGTAACGCTAAGGACTCCCCCTTGGGAGACCCCAGTCTCCTAAAAGAATTCTTTAGAGGAAGACGCTCCTAGCTTCACAAAAAAGGTTTGATTAAAAAGATAGCTATTGATGGTAGCAAGCATCCTACCTCTTACCCCAACTTCATACAAATCCCGGAGAATTCCATGGCGCCATGCTGTGTCATATGCCTTCTCCATATCAAAAAACACTGATACGCAC
Source organism: Ixodes persulcatus (assembly GCA_013358835.2). Taxonomy (NCBI): domain Eukaryota; kingdom Metazoa; phylum Arthropoda; class Arachnida; order Ixodida; family Ixodidae; genus Ixodes; species Ixodes persulcatus. The sequence goes on along the minus strand of JABSTQ010001432.1, from coordinate 1,172 downwards.
AACTGCCTGTTCACAAAAGCTTCACAAATTACGGTCTCAAGACGAACCCAAAAGGTAAACCGTAGAACGACAGGAACGAAACCCACATTGATTCTTATCCAAGATATTTTTTTTCTAAATAGTACATAAGTCTTTTGTTCACAATAAGCTCAAAAGTCTTGCTCACACAGCTAGTAAGGGCGATGGGGCGATAGCTTGATGAAGAAGAAGGATCCTAACCAGGTTTTAAAAGAGGAACAGCAGTGGCTACCTTCCATGCCGAAGGGAATTTGCCCTCGTGCCATATGCGATTAAAAAGGTACAAAATAAGAAATAATGTAGAAGGATGAAGATGTGTACACCTGGTAGTGTATGCCATCAGGTCCTGCAGCTGAAGGCTTAGTTAAGTGAAGGACCATTTTGAGTTCACGCGTCGTAAGAGGTAGATTGTAGTCTTCATGGGCAGCACCTGTAGTCTTCACAGCATGTGATTCTGCACGTGCTTTGTATGCGAGAAATGCAGATGAATAATGTTTGGAGCTCGATACAAGAGCAAAATGCTCACCCAGAAGATCCGCTTACTCCTTTAGACTTTCCGGACAAATCCCATTGTAGGAGAGGAGTGGGACTGAGGAGGCATGATATCTCCCTTCAATGCGACTTTGTCCCAGACTTCATTGACTGTTGCACTACTGTTAATGGAAGAGACGTACCCCTGGAAGTTTTTACGCTTTGACTGACGTCGGATGTACCTTGCTTGAGCTTTCATTTGCTTTAAGCAACGGAGGTTGCTTTGCATGGGGTAACGTTGAAAGATACCCCAGGCTCTGTTTTGTTTTTTCCGTGACTCAGTACACTCTTCATTCCACCACGGCTTGGGTCGCCGTGGGAGATGCGTGGAAGTCCTAGGAATAGCAAGCTCTGCAGCTTGAAGAATAAAATTACTTAACAACTTTGTAACTTGGTCGACAGAAAGTTCACCAAGTGACGTGCATGCAAGTTGTGTCGCTTCAGTGAAAAGAGACCAATTCACTTTCTGAAACTTCCAACGGACAGGCATCGATGTGGTCACTACCCCACAAACAATTATGGAGCGGCGGTCGACGTGCTATGTCAGCTGATGGGGCGGCGGTCGACGTGCTATGTCGGCCCACGGTCCCGTCTGTATCATCTGTCGCACGTCGCACGTGCTG
>JABSTQ010001431.1:0-55680 GCA_013358835.2 Ixodes persulcatus | reverse complement strand
CAGAACGCAGAGCCAAAGCACACTGCAAGATGGTGCAATCGTGGGACCGAATCAAGTTCGTGGCTGCTTACACGGACTCTGCTTCGATGGAAGGCTCCGTCACCTTGAAGACGGCAGCCGTCGTGTTCCCATCGCTCCTGCTCGAAAAAGCAGAATGCCTTCACCCTGGCACCTCTACCAAAGGGGGAGAACTCGCAGCTATCCGCCTCGCCCTCGAGACGGCCAACGCACACCCCGACCGGCTGCCTGAGAATTTCAGGATCTTTACGGATTCTCAGGACGCAGTGAAGGAATGCAGAACTAAAAACAGCCCCAGCCGTACAGTCCGGAAGATTAAGAAACTCGCCTCGAACCTCCGATCCCGAGGAACACACACGAGAATAGAGTGGATACCCGGTCATTCGGGCATCCCCGGAAATGAAGCAGCTCACCGCCTGGCCCGCGCGTCTTTGATTCTCCCCCGCGGCACAGACGAAGAGCAGCCACAACATGACCACAGTTACGGCCTCATCGCTCGTGATCGGGCATCGCGGGCCAATAGCGAAACAGAGGAATACGACCCGGGCGAGGACAGGGCCCGGATCAAGGAAAACTATTTAGCAGAACTCGAAGAGAAACTGACCGACCCGCCGTTCCCTGACCTCCCTCACCGGGGATTCGGAAGGCGAGGGCAGGTTCTCTTAACCAGAGTCCGGACCAACACGGCACTTACACCTGCACGGGTCGCATCGTGGAGTCGGGGCAAAAGATCAGGCCTCTCCACACAATGCGACATGCGCGCCAAGGCAGACATTCACCATATCCTGTGGGAATGTCCCAAATACAAAGACGAAAGGTTAAAACACCGACCAGCAGACATCACATCCCTGGAGGGGTGGACCCATCCACCCGGCCCAGAGAACATCCAACGAAGGATCCTGCGTGGACTTCTGGATTTTATCCATAAAGCCAAGCTAGACGTCTTCATTTAAACCCCGAATACCTCTCCCTCGTGCCAGCGCCCAGGCCTAGTCGTCATTGGCGCACATCCCCATTCCCCAACCCCTTTTTCTTTTTAATGGCATTAAACGTTTTCTGAACTGAACTACTGCAAACCACAGGTTCATCGCCGCCATTAGTACGGTGAAAGTCAAACTGCCATTTGAGTCACCAGATGGCACTGAATTCCGGAAAGGGTCTATAATAATTGGGTTGTGTGTATGTTTATACAGCCTAGAACTTGGTCTGCCTCGACGGGCGACAAGTCTCCCAGCTGTAGATCAGCAATTTAGCCAGTGCAGTACAACCGCTAGCCTAGGGTCTTTAACGTGCACCACGCAGTAGTAATACACGACCGCACGCCGGTACGAAGCTCATCCAGATCGAAACGGGCAGGGGTGGGGATTGAACCCAGGATCCCTGAGTTCTGCCGCGCGAGCTTTCGCTCCACGTGCTCCGAGCTGGTGTGCGCTAGCCCACTCGGCCACCGATCCCCCCCTAACTGCCGATCGTTATGATTCAAAATTGCGACATCCTCAGCATTAGATTTGGTGTTCGGAAGTTCATGTGATACTGCTTTTCTTTCTCGCGAACAGTTTAAACGTTTGTCGAGGACGCAAAAGCTTTTCCTGTAATTTCAGATAAAGCTTCAGATAACTGGCAACCATGATTTGAAGCCACAATATGGCCTATGGCCAACCCAGACAACACTTGGACATCCCCAGGATGCCCTCAGGACAACCTTTTGAGGACATTATGATGTCCTCAGGATGTCCTCAAATAATCCTGGAAACATCCTAAAGACGTCCTATTGTCCAACCTCAGGACATCCTCAGAACGTCCTCAGGAGGGCAGTTTTCTAGTACGGTGCGCCCCAAACTTAACGCCGCCACGAGATGGTCCGGTTTCTTCACTTTTTGAGCAATTCCTGAACCTAGCGGTCGAACTAGTTGGTGAAGATTTGCGTCCCCGATGAAAACCCAACCAGGGGAAGGTATTCCAGCAGCTGCAGCTATATCAATTTGTCTTTGGGTAGCATGCAATAAATCAATATTTGCGAAACCGAGTGGGGGCGTTAAGTTTGAGGGGCACTGTACATTTTTAGGACAATGCACTGCAGGTGCAGCTGTTCACTGAGCTGTTAGGATGCTTTCATTTTTATTTCTCAAAAATAACAGCGCAAGTAGGGAATTCACACAAACACACGTCACCACAGGCCACAAAAAACAATCAGTGATTGTTTTTTGTGGCCTGTGGTGACGTGTGTTTGTGTGGATTTCCTACTTGCGCTGTTATTTTTGAGACATGAATAACCAACTCGCCGAAGGCGCCCTTTTGTCCATTTTTATTGTTTCTAGGTTTTCTCCAACTGGATTTTGAACCTGAACATTACTGCAAGAGCTGCCTGCAGAAAGGAATTAATTGTTGTGTAATATTTTAAAGTGAAATTCACACACTAATTCTAGATTACTAGTCAGTGAGAGGCTAAGAAGATAGGGCAAGGGAAAGGTGGAAGAAAGCTGACGGAATGCTGAAGAGGAGAGAAGAAAACCTCTCCCCTCCAGCATCCCGTTTGCTTTCTCCTCTGAGTCTTTCCTTGCCCTATGTTCTTAGCCTGTAACTATGAGCATGATCATGCCATTCATTAATACAAACAAAGGTAACTGTTCAAGAAATACTTTATTGGAGAGCAAATGTTATACATGACTTTTTTCAATGTCTGCAACAGACATGCAGTCTGGCTTCGCATCTTGGCCAGCACTAGTCCGAATAGTCAGCGGGATCTAGAAAAAAATTCAATTCCATAACCATTAATAATAAAAACAGGTAATGTGAGAAACTTACCATCATGTCGAACATCTCCTTCTTTTGACTGCATCTTTTTTCAGTTTCTCTCCAGCGTGGCGCAGCCACACTTTGATGATGGCTTTGTTTGCACACTCAACATTTGCTTTCACTGCCCCTGAAACATTGATTTGTGATGACAGTCACAGCAGAAAACTAAGATGGTCTAGAAAAAAATCACAATTAATGCCAATAAAAATAGATGTTCACAAAAATTATGTCCCTTAGCGCTAACGCGCAACAATACAGGGTGTCACAAAAAAAAAATTTACAGGGTTTTTTTCACCGCAAAAATAAACTATACTTCGTCCCACCTAAGCATGGACTATTGTTAGCCGCGCATGCTAAAAGCGCGAGCTATAGTTGCTTCGGATGAAGCCTCGGCGGCTGCACGGGCGTTCGTGCAGCGAGTGCTCCAGTCAAGGCAGTCAAGGCTGGCCGCTCGCGCTTGCACAGCCTTCGCAGTTAGTCCATGCTAAGGTGAGACGAGGTATAGGCATCGCCGAACGCTCATTCTCCGCCCAAAGGTAGCGCTAGAGGTCACAACCAGATGCTATACTCTGTTTCACCTTATGATGTACCGCAGGAAAGGCTACAAGCGCGAGCTCCTTGCTCTAGGGCACATCTCGGCGGCACAAGCTCTCGTGCGTTAAGAGTAGCTCCCAACGCTACGAGCTCGCGCTTCTAGCCTTGTCTGCGGTACAACATAAGGTGAAACGGAGTATAGGGAGGCTCACTACCAGATGCCAAAGTTTCAGCCCAATCCGATACCTTATTCAAAAGTTATAAATGATTTTCTGAAAATGTCAATGGGAAAATCGAGCCCATTTTTGCCCGTTTTCGGTTTCTGGTGCAATAGAGCCCCATGTATTCGAAAACTCCGTCGGCCGCCATTTTCCCATAGATATTTTCAGAAAATCACTTATAACTTTTGAGTTATCGGATCGGAATGAAACTTTGGCATCCGGGGCCCTATGTTGCACGTGTTGGACTCCCACGGCGACTATGGAGAAGGAAGTGACGTCAACAACGCAGCAAATGCGGATCGGATGTTGATTGATGAGGGATCAGTCAACATCCAATCTGAATTTGCTGCGTTGTTGACGTCACTTCCTTCTCCGTAGTCGCCGGGGGAGTCCAAAAAATGCAACATAGGGCCCCTGGTTGTGCCTAGAGTTCCTGTATAGGCTCCCTACGGGAGCCAGGGTTGCGCGTTTGATTCCACGTGCCGCGTGCCGCCCTCGCCACTATTCCTCGAGGCTATTTCTGTTTCTGTCCTGGCTTAGCTTAGCTTGCTTGGGTCTCTCGGATGGGTGGATAATTTCAACAACGGTATGGCTTGTAGTAGGCGGTATCTTGCACCACCTAGATTGAATGTTGCCAATGGAACTGAATTCCGAAATACTGCGCAAATACAAAAATAATAAAAAAATGTAGTGCGTCCTGGTTTTATCAAAGAATTGTTTTATAAAAAAATATAGTTAAAAGAGGTCCTAAACTTACACAACTACATGTAATAATTTGTATGTGAAATTTAGTTTAGCAGTAAACATGAACTGTCTATACTACCGCCATTTCATTCATTTTTTTTTAAACGCAATCAAATTGAGAACGTATATATTACCTCTAACTTTGTATTCTTCGTCCTCAATAAGTCCTCGGAAGGACGTTTCTAGGATGATCCAGCGACTGACGTTCTCAGGATGTCCTGAGGACGTCTTGAAAACCGTGAGGACGTTTGTACCTTTTGAGGACTACCTGAGGATGTCGGGTGTTGTCTGGGAAGTGTCGTTACTCTAAAGCGTAGCTTATTTAGTGGCACTAGGTGCATGCATAAATCTCATGTCATGTTTCCGCACCAGTAAACAAAAAGACGAATATTTTTTTTTTATCGGAAATAAAAAAGGAACCAGATTTTGTTCGGCTGAATTAAGCTAGTCATTACAAGCCCATCATACACTCATAAGGCACTTCTGTGATTTTCATTAATTTTAAGTTTCAAGAATCTTTAACGTGCTTAACGTGCTAGTTCATACTTGTTCATACAAGTATGAACTAGGCGGTTTCTAATTTTACTGCAACAACATAGTTATTGTGTTACGATTAATATGTACAAAACAGCCGCATGGTATCTGAGTCTACCTATCTGGAGTAGGGTTATATGTAAATCAAGGGACCTGACATTCCTCCGCTCTACTGGAAGTCAGGTCCGGGTTGTCATTGTCCACATCCTGGAGGAAAAACAGGTCTATGGTGTACAGCATGAGATGTCAATACAAGCTATCAATTTAAGCAAAAAACATGAAAGACGTTTACAAATCTCTGTAACGACGAATTGAAGCGCAGCTCTTGAGGAGGAGGAGGGAGGGTACGGGGGGAAGGGTAGGCGCCTCCTCCTTCCCCGCTAAATTTAGCGGAAATATTGGCAATGTTAGATCCGTTGACGCCATACGTCACGTGACGTCCCGTGTTTCCCATGATGACGACACATGTGGCGTAACGAAGGTAACGTTTTGACGTTACCCTCGTGACCCTCACGGGGATAACCCTCAGACGAGTTAACCCTGTGAGGGTAACCCTTGAGAGGAAAACCCTCGTGAGGGTTACCCCCGTGAGGGTAACCCGCGTGAGGGTTACCCACGTCAGCGTAACCCTCACAGCGGTAACCCTCGTGAGGATAACCCTCGTGAAGGTTACTCTCTTGAGGGTAACCCTCGTGAGGGTTACCCCCGTGAGGGTTACCCTCACTCACTTCCATGAGAATAACCCTCATGAGGGTAACCTCTACAGGGGTAACCCTACAGGCGGTTACCCACGCAAAGAACCCTCACGAGGGTTGCCCTACCCTCACTCCCGTGAGGGAAACGTGACCCTCGTGAGGGTAACGCTCACGGGGGTAACCCTCATGGGGGTTACTCTCACGAGGGTAACCCTCACGAGGGTCACCTTCACGAGGGTCACCTTCACGTGGGTAACCCCCGTGAAGGTTACTCTCGTGAGGATAACCCTTTGGAGGGTTTCCCTCGTAACGGCGCCCTCGTACGAATAACCATAATGAGTGTTTCTCTCGTAAGGTTAAACCTCGTGACGTAACGTGTGACGTCACACGTCCCAAAATGCAACGATCGGTTACGCCGACGCTGGCGTAGAAGGCGACGCTGCTCAACCCGCAAACGGGTGCCTAAGAGTTGCGCTCTAAAAGAAGAATTAAAGAGTTAGTAGGGTTTATTCAAGCTATAATAGCATTCAGATGACGGAAACGCAGTTTCTTACTAATGCACAGTTTATTACTAATCCAGTACGTGTTCTTCGTTCCATAAGTCCATGCTTCGTTCTTGTTGCCGGTTTTGATTGTTTGATTTGGCCTATGTTAGCACCCTTTTGATGTTTTGTCAAGCTGTATAACTCTGCGTGCTTCATTGCATTGACTACATGCATAAATACGTGCCTATAATAGTCTGTAAGGTCAACACGTATTATACATGTGCATTGGGCTATTTTAGCGCAGTTTTCAACGCCATGAATTTCAAAGAAAAACGCTTTAACCGACACACATTTTTGTACATTCAATTGTAAAACGTCCCCAACTTATTCTGTCACAGCACTAAGCGGAATTTACTCTTCGAGCGCGAAAAGAAATCATAGTTGTGTTTTCCTATAGAGAGGCATTACGGGAAGTCAAATTTAGACTGCTTGCTGTCTGCTTCAAACTGCAACCCTCTCTATCCTGGGTGCAGTGGCGCCATTCATTGTTGTAGAAATGCTCCAGGCACGTGCCGCGCGCCGCTTCTGGGAAATTTATGGCGTCTGAAATCTAGCTCACTGCTGCGCAGTGCCGCCATGATCTTCCCGAGGGCTGCACGTTGCACGTGCCTCGTGCATCGACGCATCTTGCGTTACTTTTGAATGCAACATCCCACTATACTCTGTTTCACCTTGTGTTGTACCGCAGGAAAGGCTACAAGCGCGAGCACCTTGCTCTATGGCACAGCTCGGCGGCGCAAGCTCTCGTGCACCAAGGGCAGCTGCCAACGCTATGAGCTCGCGCTTCTAGCCTTCGCTGCGGTACAACATAAGGTGAAACGGAGTATAGACATTTCTAATGTTTACAAAATCACAGTCCAGCGTGCGATCTTCACAGCCCAGCACGTGCGTGTTCGTCGCTTCGGAAAGCGAGCAAAGCACGCGCCATACGCACGAACGCTCAAAATGGCACCGGCCACAAGCTCGTTTTTGGAAAGGTCTAAAGCGAACCCCTGCCCGTTTCGATCTGGATGAGCATCGTACCGGCGTGCGGTCGTGTATCACTACTGCGTGGTGCACGTTAAAGACCCCAGGCTAGCGGTTGTACTGCACTGGCTAAGTTGCTCATCTACAGCGAGTGACTCGTCGCAACATTAAATGGCTGACCAACGACTCGCTGTATAAATATCCCCACAACCCCATTATTCACACTAGCGCCACCTGAACCTCTAGCTTTTATTGTAATAACTCTATGACTACAGAGTACTAGAATACGGGGACGCGCTTGGACCGGTGCGACTCCACGATGGGAACTTGTGCGGCTGTGCGTGTAGACAACTATCGCGGAGCTGCAGTCGACAAGGCAGCATGAAGTCGCTGCGGTCCTGCACGTGCCGCCGCACGTGCGCGTGCACGCAGTGCACGCGCACAACCACCACCAAGCTCACCCTGCCGCCGACGCGCCTGTGTCGACACCTATCGCGGTCTACACCAACACCTCACGCTAGCCGCTCCTGTCCTAACACTACTCCGCGTTCTAGTGCACTGTAGCGATACGGTCGCCGTGCTTTTCAATGGGGGGAATGTGAAAAAGACGACTTCGAAATATGAACTTAACGCAAATTGAACTTCTCCAGCGCCTAATAGTTTTTTCTTTTTTTTTTTAGTTTTACACAAAATGCGTGTTTTAGCTCAAAATTTGGACCAAGTAAAGTTTTACGGCAATGTGGGGCGAAACTGCCGATTTGCCGCAATGACAAACAATTAGTCGCCAGTATTCAGACAAAGGGGGTTTAGTTTGAAAAGTAAGGGGACATTGTTATCCACTGTAGATGAAACATTTAGCCAGTGCACTTCAACTGCTAGCCTGGGGTTTTTAACGTGCATCATGCAGTAGGAAAACACGGCCGTACACATGTAAGATACACCTCCAGAACGAAACGGACAGGGGCGGTGTTTGAACTCAGAATCCCTGGGAACTGCAGCGCGAGCCGCAACTCCACGCGCTTCGAGCTGCGGCGTGCCAACACACAACCTATGACACTCACTCTAGCGAAGAGGAAAAAGAAAACGGCGAACCATGTCGGCTTCTCCCGAGCCACGAGGACCGCTATTGCCTCGCTGTCTTCAAGAGTCTCAGCCCGTTCCGTGAACCATTGATCTCAAGATGAATCCACCGGAGGGTTACCCTGCAGCACAAGGTGACCTTGGCCCAGGGGGCGACCCCGGCATTGGTGAAGACATGAACATGATGCCGATGTTCGCGCCACCGGAGCCCGAAGGAATCATGTACGTCATTTAAGTAGAAGGATGCAAGTAGAGACCTTTTCATCGCTTATCACCCGGGTGAAAAAGACTGAGTCACTGAGCTGTGGACTCATGAGCCCGGGTTTGATATACCTCACAGCAGCGCAACAGATCATGCTCAGAAGGCGTTCCACAGCCCAGCAGACAAAGATGGCAGCGCACAGAAGGCGATTTTTGCAAAACTCTGTGCGGAGAGCAAGTCGTCTGCTTCTTGCGCAGAAGTGGCGGTGCCGTCAGAACGACGCCGAGTTTTTATTGAGTGATTGAAAATAAAATAGTGGGTAGACCTCAAGGCATCTAGCATTAAGACCTACCCACTATATCTTCAATCAGCCAATAAGAGCTCGGTGTCGTTCTGACGTCAGCGCAACTCCTGAGCAAGAAGCAGACGACTTGCTCTCCGAATAGGCACTGACAGCTTAAGAAACGCCGAGCGTGGCGAGTCTTGAGCATTCAGTTATCTCCCTGCAGCCAATCAGCTTGAGGCGTTTGGCGGCAACACTGCAGATCGACCGATCACGGACCAGAAGGCGTGAACATAATGAGTCACCCCCTGCGTTACTGTCCGTGACTATAATCCTCGACATTTGTCGCCATCCTGTTTCCTTGTTATTGGAACATATTTATTTTCTCTCCCCGCAATGCAAAGCGAAAGTAGTTAAATGACTTAAAAAACAAGCTGAATATTCGCCTTTCAAATCTGAGACTGTGGACACGATTTCTGTGTGTGTCTATCCTTTCGGATTATTTATTAAAAGGTCGGTTTTTTTTTTTCCACGGATAACTGTTGGTAGCAATTTTTAAGAAAATACAGACAGTGCGCATCGAGCTGAGGAAAGATTACCGTGATGTATTTAACACGAGACTGCGGCGGACGAAGAAAAAATAATCTCTTACAGTCGATAAAAAAAAACAGGCGCAGAAAACGTTTTTAGATAAAAAACAACAGGGACAGGCAACACCTCTAGAGACGTTGTCTGTATTTTTTTTTTCTACCACTGGAAACGTTTTACCTCGTCCCGCCCCTGTCTCAGGTTAAATACACCATAGGGACTTTCTAATCCTATTGCTGAACTGACGTCTTCGGTGTTTTTGGTAGAAAGGCAGAAATTGTTTACATCCGGGATCTTCTCATGCTCGGTTTCACATCAAGTCCAACTTCAACCGATGCCACGATAAGATGGAGTCAATCAACCAGTCGTTTACGTGTGTGTTTGATCACCGGCAAAACCAACCACGCGCAGTAAATGGGGCGTGATCAATTCATTTTATCTGTGCGTTATTCGTTCATCCTGGTGGTGATAGAAAACACGCACAAAGGGCGAGCGCTGTGAGGATGCAATTTTCGGCTGTGGCTTAATTAAGGTCGTATCGTGGCGCTGACTACGGTCGCACTTCATATGAGACGCAGTGTGCCTTCGTAATGTAGTGACATAAAAGCTAGCACATATAAAAATGGCATACATAGGACGTCAACCCGCAGTGCTGCGTCGTGATTGCCTGTATCTGCAGTGCGGAACTATTTGCTGAGCTCTATTCAATTGCGACTGTTTTGTTTAACCATAGCCTCCTCTATACTCACAAAGCCTGGCAGTTCGACGACGGAGCCATAGAGTGCCCGGTCGCAGATTTGTAGCGCGAGGGTCTGGTAACAGAGAGCAATAAAGAGCCATTTCTCGGGGAACCTGGACATCGGCGAAGAGCTTTCGCAGCAGCGAGGACCCGGAACACACTTGTTCGCTCGGGAGAAGTGTGTTTCGGCGCCACGCCGCAGGGGGATGCCAATCACAGTGGCTCTCCTCTCATCTGTTGTCTGCAGCTCCACCTTTTCCATTTCGGCGGGCGCTTCTCGTGGCGATCTGCCAGGTTTTGTCAGTATATAAGTGGCTAAGGCTTAGCAAATGTCACGATAGGTTTAAGGCAGAGACCCCAACGCGGCCACGAATAATTGTGCTACAAGCCAAGCTTGTTTTTGGTTTGTCATTCTAACGCTTTTTCCTCCCTAAAGATTGTTATTATATGTATTCTTATAGACGTTTGCATCGCTTATCACCGAGGCGAAAAATACTTAGTCACTAATGTTGTGGACGCATGCCCAGCGTCCGATATACCGCACAGTAGATCAGCAGAACACGCTCAGGGGCATTCCATAGCTCAGCAGATAAAGATGACAGCGCCCAGAAGGCGATTTTAGTAATTGCTTATAGAATGGGCAATGGTTCTCATCTTTATGTATGATAAATACGCGCAAATAAGAAAGCCAACCACGTGGGAACCTGTGAGAAGTGGTGTCTTTGATCACACATATATAAAGTTGCTTGCTTTGGAATGCAGCGCCCTATTAAGGTGATAGCTCTTACGGGCTTGTTCGCAACCAGCCGTGCTAAGGTAGCTATGGAGCGTCGTCGTATTAGCGGCGAGATGTTTTGGTGGCGCCCTCCTGTGGTTCCCCCTTGTGACGTCATTACCTTGCAAACAACAAGTTCGATGGTGTTTGTTATTAGCATGGTGGAAGCTTGAAATCATTGCGCTCTCAAAGGAACACTGCCAACACCGTCAAAATTAAAGTTCTTTCATTCCTCTTATTTCCGTCGATGATAAATCACCTTTCCGACGTCGTAGTCAGCGTTCGGCCAATCGTGGAAGGCCGACCACAGCGACGCTTTCGGTCGCGCACGGGGCTAATTGAAAGCTTTTTTCGCCAATATGACTGTCCTCGGTAGTGTGCATGCAATCACCTTATCAATCATACTTATCCCCACAAATATCTTATACTGGTGTTGTTTTTCTCTTGCCTATTTTATAACAAAAAAAGTATTTTTTTAATATTGCCACGCACCGACGCCGTATGTGGTCCGTTGCGAAGATGTGCGCTTGTTTCGCGGGTGTGTGGATAACTAAATCTCGGTATGCAAGAAATGTGTTTATACAACAGTCGGTCACCGTGAACTTGGATTGACTTACTAAGAATGAAGGGTCCAAGGAGAAATTGCTCTTCTTATTGATCATTATGGCGACCATACAGAGAACTTGGCGCTACTTTCCAAGGATGCGGTGACGTTACTTGGAACCACGGTGTAAAATATATTGTCACGAATAAAAACATAAAAATGAGTAATAAAACTTAAAACTGAACGTTTAATGCGGCGAACCTGTGCCCATAAACATAAAGTAACAAAAACCTACGTACTTCGTCGGTGACGGAAGGACGCTGACTCAAGCAGCCAGGCCAAGCGCCTTCATGTCGTGTAACACCTTAGACTGCGGTGAAGAAAATTAAGAATTTTTAGTCGAAGGTATCTAGAAGTTTCCGAGCTCGAACAGCAACAAGATTCTCGAGTGATCAGGAACATCCCAGTCATGAAAAGAAAAGAAAGTTAAAGAGGGCAAGCGCTGGCGGGGATCAAACCCCAGCTAGCGGCATGGGAGTTGAGCACGCTGATGGGCAAACTACAGAAGTGCAAACTACAGAGTCACCTAAACCACAGATTTTCTAAGTCCTATGGAGCATAGTTCCCTTCGAGTCGGATGACGTGAATCACCTCCGGGTCTCAGAGGGCGTCGTGACAATGTTCATGTCACATCGGGCAACGGCATGCAGTTTAGGTCCCTCAGGTAGCAAATAACCTTGACGCCGAAGCATCACTTTAACAGTTCCTCGCTGCGAGGATGAATTGTTGTTAAGATACATACTTGTTAGCCGCGATAAAACTGGGCGCCGCGCTGGAACTGGGCGTTTTTGGAAAGAGGCTTAGATCGTGCTCATTCCGTGGAGAGCGAGTTACACAATCTGCTGGCTGCCGCCAAGCCCTCCGCTGCCCTGTCGTCAATCTCCAGACTCCCAAACACAAGAAATGGGAAGATATGGCAACTGGGAGGCGAGGAACAGCGCTGTGTTGTTTACGTTTCCAAACTAAAAACAGAGCCGCAACTTCCACATTTTCTTAAAGAAGTGTAGACTTTTATTGCCAGGGCGACATTTGCTGTATCCACTCTGGACGGCCCGTAAGGTGTTGGATATATTTCCTTTAGTATACAACTACCGTCAAGAAAAGCAACTCCGTCCAAACTGTGAAGTAAAATAATGGTTTTCCTCGAGATATTAGGCGCTGGAAAAAATCAGCCATCTACGCCCAGTTCCTATTTTGAATTCGTTTTGTTCCTGTTTTGCCCATTGAAAAGCACAACGAAACAGCCCAAGAACGAAGCGGATCTCGCCACACCACCGTCTCCTTTCTTACAATATGGGTGCCAGGGTCACCAAACGTATATTAACGCACACGCAAACGCAGCTTCTTAAGCCACCTACAGCCGCGCCATTTTCGGAATATCGTCTCATATAGCAACACGGCAACGGTAGCTTGGGCTCCAAGCTGAGCTTCCAATGAGACTGCACTGCGCGCGGTTACCCCTCGCTTCAATCGAAAAAAAAAAAAAAAAAACATTATTAGGAAGTTTTAACAGAATGCATGCTGTATACTTCGTTTCAGCTTCTGTCCGAGCGCAGCCAAAGCTACGTGTGGCCGGAGCCAATCACACGTCGGAAATAAGTCACGCGATCTCGCCTTCACTTTTGTATCACTCCGCAGCGCCGCTGGTCGTCCGCGCCGCCCGCACTCGCCGAGTATTTCGTCTGCTACGGGTGTATCAACGGTATCGTCTGCTAGAGGTTTAAAAAGTGCCCTTTCACGTTCTGAAATTTAGTCACGGGGGATGTGAGTAAGTAGGCTGGCCGCTGGCGTCTGTGTTCGAGCTTTCCACCTTTTCGGCATCTCGGCATAGTTTCGAGATGTAAGTACACAGTGCAAGGTGCCCGATGTCCCGGCCGTTGATGTTTCGTTGTATTGTCTGGATATACCAGGGCTGGAGGCCCAGTCCTTTCCACTAGCTTCTCGGCGTTCAATTTGATAGGCAGGTAAAAGGGTGCCCTGATTTCGCCCCGTATCAGTGAATTGTCGTGGGCCGGACGCTTTTCTTGTTTACAACGCGTTCGCGGTACGACGCGGCCGGAGTCTCCTGCCGAATTTGAAAGTAGACATTCATCACGACCTTTCGCGTTTGACGCTCAAACGTGCCCATGCGAAAGGACGTTTTGAAGCGACTCGGTCAGGAAAGGAGCGAAGCACATTATTCGACCATTACGGGAACGAAAGCACACATAAAAACCGAGCGCTGCAGTCGTGTTGCCAGCGGATGTACGTGTTTTCACCAAACCACATGCATTTACATAAATTAATACAAACATAAACTTCAGATATTTAATTCCTTTAGTTGCAAATCATTCTTAGCAGTACACATCTGGAATATTGTGCAATGTTTACGCACAAAACAGTTACTAAAAAAAATTACTTTTGCGGACTACTTTGTGGTGTGTAGGAATGCTCTTCTCGAAGTTGCGAACCGTCCCTCAGCCTTTGGCTGCGCTCGGACAGAAGGCGAAACGAAGTATAGAAGAAGGACCCAGCAGGCGCGTGCTCAATCCATGCTTCGAAGTGACGGCACGAGCTCGCGCTAACAGCAGAGCCATATATAGAGAGAGTTTGGGCATTCGTTGGAAAGTATAGACCTTTCCAAAAAAGGGCACTTGGCAGGTTCCATTTTCAGTGTTCGTGCGTATGGCGCGTGATTTGCTCGCTTTCCGAAGCGACGAACGTGCGCGTTCTGAACTGTGATTTAACACGTGTGGACTGTGATTTTTGTAAACAGTGGAAACGTCTATAGAAGGAAAATGAGGATGCGCCATTGGCCGGAAGCGGGCTGGGCGTGTTCCAGGACGTCTTCAAAAATTCGAGTGCGGCCAAGCAAAATCTGGAAATAATAACCTGTCGGTGGTCGCGAGAAACGAAATTAATGAGTGCGTCGGAGTACCTCACGGTGACTGAAAATATGCTGCCCGTGATGTTTCCATCACGGTAATTCAAAATCATGGCGGAAGCGCGCAACCAGCGGAACGATCGACATAATCCGTAGCCAGGCAACGAAGTCCAAGAATCAGCCGTCCGAGCGATCACACTCTGTCCGAGCGAAACAGAGTTCAGGCGGCAGATTCGTTTCTTACATCTTTTTTCATGGTCATAATCTAAACATCACGTGCACCATATTTTTAACCATGGCGTGTTGGTACATTTAGCCCTTACGCACTTATTGAAACTTTTTCTTGCGACGACCGCTAGGGGATTCGTTTCGGTTTCTGGTTGGCCAAGAGAGCATGTCAAGCCCTCTTTCTGCGTCTGGTGCACGCCCTGGCTCTGCCCGCTCCTCCCATAGACTAAACTCTCTCTATACACGGTTCGGGCTCGCAGAGCGAATCTCTAGCCAACGTTACGCTCTAGTGCACGGTGCACTAAAAGTCTCCATTGTAATCTCAGGCTTGAGCGTGCACCAAGCCGCATTGGATCCGCCCAAAGGTCGCCAGGCGACCGATTTCCGTTTTTAGCGCCGACCTCCACAACCGCGCCCCCGACTTCGGTATTGTGGCCGCGTTCACTTTAGCGGAGATTATGGGAAGAGGGTGTCTGCCGTTGCTGGCTACAGACACTGCGTTCGCGCGTCTGTACATGAAAAAGACGCTTCGTTGCAATGGTGAAGCTGACCGAAGCAGGCGGACTTAATCGTGCTAAATGGAAACGGCGAAGTGTTGAAATCAGTGCGTACTCGCATGTTCAGCCGTGCTTTTATATGGGAGGAACGTAAACATAATAAGTTCTACAGCAAAACTTAACCATTAGGATGATTTTCTCCAGCACCTATTGTTTTCACGAGTATTAGCGGAAAGGTATGTTTTTAACTCAAAACTTGGGCGGAGTTTTTGGTGCTGCAACGTGTTGCTGAACTATCGATGTGGCGGCTGAGGAGCTTGAAAAGGTAAGAAAAGAAGCAAGTTAGCAAACGAAGTCACACCGGCGCGTGCCCCCGGTTCTCAGGAAGATTGCTCCTTTCAGGGGTGCAATATGTTTGATGTTTTTGCCAGCATAAATTTGCAAAAAAAGAATTTATTTTCTTTTTTGTTCCCTTTTTTTATTGGTATTAACTTCTATTTTCTACCCATTTTTTTTTCATTGTGTATTATTTTGTATGATTGCCTCCCATACAATAACGCATATTTGGGCGAGGTAAGTACGATCATAAATGAATTAACCAAAAGGAAAGAAAATAAATTCTATATGACTTAACCTGATCCTTTCACATAAATAGGTAGCTCACGACAGCAACGCTTTACTACTCTCCACGGGCCATATCCTTACATGTGCGATTCAGAAATATTCTCAAGCACCAAGAGGTTACAGACTCAGCCACTCTGTATCGTTGTCGTATGTTTATAAAGGACTCGTTTTTATTTTGAAAAACTTTTAGCAGTTGGAAACTGTCGCACTGTCGAAAACTGAAAACTGTCGAAACCGTCTCCTCGTTCAACAGGGACCAACTCCTGGACTTCAATCCCCACCGTAGGACACTGGAGGTGTTCATGATGCTGGCAATGATCATCACCATCATGACTGTCGGCATATTCGGCATTCTAGGCTACACCATCGTCGAGACGTACTGTGAGTAATTCATCCCTAATGGGAAAACTTCTCAGCCGAATACAAATATCACGAAAAAGTTCATGCTTGGTATACTCCGGTAATCGAAGATTCAATAGCATGTATTGAAAAATGGAATTTGGCAAACTTTGTTTGCACCTATTATCGCCAAGTGAAAATGCGGTGCCTGGAATTCGTCTTCGACTGGTATGTTTAGCGTCCTATCCCACCCATGCGGCGAAAGTGAGGACGAAGTGGCAACAAATGACGTCACAGGAGCCGGAGTGCCATGCTGTTGGATGTGGCGATCCTGGCGGTGGGGCGTAGATGTCTCGGCCATATCATCGCTGATGGTATCATCACGCATTTATTTATCGAATATTATTCACTGTTCCTACCAACAGCCATGGGCTTATTACGGTAGTCCAAGCACAAATATTCTGAGCACAAGGCATCAAAAACACACTGTAAAGAGAGTGGAATGCTTCTCTTGAACGACAAAAGGTCATCATTGAAAATGTCACCAAACGATGTGTCAAGATAATTAAAGATTTTATGAATGGGAACTAGAGGGGACAAGCAATATATCGGGTTAATGGTGAATGTGCGATTGCAGAGAAAATTTCACACAAGAACGATAATCTGGATGTGAAATATTATAATTGAGCAGTCATAATACGCATGTATGCACTTGGACAAAAATATTAGGTCACCACTTTCTCCTCAAGATTTTGACTCTGTGAAATTCCCGAACATTGAGTACAATCTGATGAAAGTAGGGCTAGGAATTTTGTCTAGTGTAAGGCGTTCTCGCAAATCTATTTTGGACTCGTTCTGAAGTCGCCGCAGGAGTGACACTGAGGTTTTTCTAAACAACTGATGCAAAATCTAGTTTTGGCAAAATAAGGGGTCTGAACGAGACATAAAAGCAAAATGGGTCGCAAAACATTGAACTGAGGCGAGTAACAATAGACAGCACTCTCAATGGTTATAACAGGTTAACACGAACATGACTTCAAGTTTTGTTTCTGATCAGGCATTACACCTAGTTCACGCACAACCTACACATGTTTCATAATAGGTGTACCGAGGTAGTAAATAGTAATCTCAGAAAACTGGGTTAGTTTCGCGGGAGAACGTTATCACTTGGGAGTTTCTAGGATTTAGGTCGTGTTCCTTACGTACACACCACTGACTGATGGCTTCGATTTTTCCCAAGGTGCAATTATGTAAGCATCGTATTTTGCGATATAACTTCATATCGTCGGTGAACTGTAACAAAGTAGAGCGCTGTTTTACATCCTGAGTGTCGTTCACAAAAATATTAAAGAGCAAAGGAGTGAGCTTAGAGCCATGTGGCACTGCTGATGGAAACAAAAAAAGATTTGACACCTGCATCTGAAATATACTTTTACCTATCCCGGAGAGAACTAGAGAACTATGAACAATAATAATTACTGAAGCCGTAGGATAAACATTTACGCAGAAGATGTACGCGACAAATGCGATAAAATGCCTTACTGCAATTGAAATAGAGTGTAACACTTTGTTCTCGATAGCTAATGCTTGAAGCCACGTCGCTCAGAAAAGCTACAAGGTTAGTTCCAACCGAATGGTCGCTTATAAAGCCGTCCTTTTTCTCGTCTATGACTCGCTTGAATATGCTAGATTGATGCTAATGAGCAGCTGTTTCGACAACTTTAAAGAAGGCCTGTAACAACAACATAGGCCTGTTCTTTGCCATAGAGGTAGATCTTCCTGATTTCAGTAACGGAATCAGAACACCCTTCTTCAAAGCTCACGGGAAAGTGGACTGTTCAAAGGACAGTGTAAATATGTGAGCGAGCAGAGGAGCAAAACTTCCTGCCCAGCATTTTACGATGAAAGAATGGATACTATCGGGGTCACAAGACGTTTTTTGGGATGAAGTTCCCTAGTCGCAAGCAAAGACGTCATCATGCGTAATTACACGAAGTGTGACATGATCAGAGAAGTTTTGGGAGCTATCTTTTTGATGTATTATTCAAGGCAATATATAAACGAATCAGAATTGGTTTGCGAAAAGACTACATACATCATCAAGATACGAAACATA
Organism: Ixodes persulcatus; assembly: GCA_013358835.2. Taxonomy (NCBI): domain Eukaryota; kingdom Metazoa; phylum Arthropoda; class Arachnida; order Ixodida; family Ixodidae; genus Ixodes; species Ixodes persulcatus. Next base: position 37,689 of record JABSTQ010001431.1, on the reverse strand, counting down.
CTTAGTATCATCAAGCAACGTAATGATGTGTCCGATGTGCTCATGTTTTGTGCGACTGCGTACAAAGCGGCAGAGCTCATCAGTGCGACTGTGTGCGTTCTGCTGGACACAAAATGTATGATAGGCCTCGCAATCGCGTCCGATTAGACATTTGGTCACGGCTCTGCATTCTCGATTTGTTTCGCTCGCCCTAACGACGTGTGGTCCTTTTGACAATCTGTGTAGATGTAGCTTTTTACGAAACAATCGTATAAGTTAAAAAAAAAAAACATATATGACATTTTTAGAACGGCGTAATTTCCTAAGTATATATTGTGGCATGTCTTCAGTTACAATGTAGGTTCTTTGGCAACGGCTATATCAACAGAGGCCACTTTGCAAACACTTTCCCGGCAGCTATCTTCGAGAACCTGATAGATGCCAAGAACAGTCGCCTCTGCAGCAATCAAATCTTTGAGCTGATATGTGCTGTACGAGTGCTTTAGAAACTTTGAGATGAGCACTAAACGGAGTGTTCCATATATCATCAGGAACGATTGGTTCGGCGACTGATATAACTAAATGTTCATCTATATTGCGCATATACGTTTGGATCCATACCTAGCCGAATAGGCTAAGGATTTCAATGGGACTGCAGCATTTTCAATGTTTTGCTGAAGTTGAAGAAAGACTGATTGATTTATTGATTTATGTTGGTAAAACTACGTCCAACAGACGTATTTCTACACGTATGTGTGACGTCCACAGGCGGAAGTCGAGGGACCACTTACTAGGACGCTGTAAACAGTGCAGTCGAAGACGCGTTCCATGTACCATAGAAAATTGTAAATGAATGAGCGTACCAATGCAATCCGCGAAGTCTCGGCCGAAAGTTTTGTCAGAATATTAATTGAAGGCACAAAACTACTTTGAAAGGTCAAGTGTGATGCTGACCATCAACGAAACAGCAACACGGCTGTTTCCCATTCCGTATTTCTTTTTAGGGGCGAAGCACCTTAGTGTCTAGCCTTGTCCGTCCGGCGTCCGTGCTCACACCGATTGCCATCCCATCTGTCTTCTTAAAAAAGAAAACAAAAATGTTTGCGCAGTCGGCAGGATTCGAACCTGTGCGGGGAGACCCCAATGGATTTCTAGTCCATCGCCTTAACCACTCGGCCAAGACTGCGAGACGAGTAGGGGGCTCTGAGATGTGGTAGTATCTCAAGAGCTGGGGATGTCATGGATAAAACGTTGCACGTAGCCGCTCAACGTCTATACAGGAGAGGGCGCTGCGGTCAAATGCGCATATAATCGCGTTAAACTTTGCACGCATTGGCTCAACGTTTATAGACGGGAGGGCGCTGCGGTCAAATGCTCAAATACGTATATAACCACGTTCCATGGCACACATTCTCTTTCTGACATGGACCGTTGACTTAAGCGGTGGAGATGCGTTCCGACGGCTTCTAGCGGATCCAAGCTGATCCGGTAGAAGAACCACTGGCTCTGCATTTCAACGACCATAAAGCAGTAATAATGAAGTCGAAACTCAACCCGAAACTCAGCACTACCTATGAGCAATAAAACAAAAATCAGCACCATCAGCACTACCTATGAACAAACTCAGTATCATCAGCACCACCAAAGCTTCGCCCCAATCAACAGCATTCACCACGTGGAGATGCGGTCATTTTTTTTTCCTTCGTGTTTCAAATAATAGCCTTCACTATTTTTGACAAAAACTTCACAACAATATTAATTTGCCCCAACTTGCCACCCACGACAAAATATTGACACATTAAAAAGTATGTATGACGGATGTGCGGACGGATGAACGAATCTCAACCTTTTTATTCGGGCGGTGGCGTCACCTAGCCTGTTTTTTTTTCTTTTTTCCTAACATATGTTACATAGAGATATATATCTAGAGATTCATTACTAAAAGCTACAATTCCTATGACGGAGGCACCTCTATGCAACCGGGTACAGAGACCTTCCGCCCTACGGGTCACCCGGAAGAGAATAAGAAAATATTCATCCTTCCCACGACGTATGCCACCGGTCAGATGATCCATTTTTAGTTATCTCCACCTTCCCCATGTCTATTTTTCCCTGACAATCCTTAAATCCCAGTAAGTTCGTTAAATCAGTCACCTCTTCCGGTACTACAGGGTGAAGCCCCATAAAGTGAAGTGTCAAGTGTTCAACCGTCTCCTCCGCCTCTCCACAAGCTTCACACACCGTATCTACTTCTTGACGTCTAGCTCTTTATGTCTTAGTGCGCAACACTCCCGTCTTCGCCTCGAATAACAAGGAGCTCCCCCTAGAACTGTCCAAGATAGGTCCTTCAATAATGTCCCCCTTAAACGATGTGTAAATTTATAAAGTCAATTTAGTCTGCATGCCTGCGCGCGTGCGTCCCCTGATGGCGCGCAAAAGTGTGCGCCATCTAGTAGCCGATGCGTCAACTATCCGATCCCTTGAAGAATTTAGACACCCACGGTTCGGTGTGAGCTCGGCTCAGCTCGCATCGAAAACTAGGCGTGTCGTCAGCTTCCTGCGAGGACTCGGATATAATCACACGCTAAGTGCCCAAAAAATCGCGACCGCCCGTGTTGCTTGATGAACGTTTGAAAAGGGTTTAAAGATCCCCGCGAGCGTGCGTCCCGCGACGAACGTGTTGCGCGAGTATTGAGTGACGAACATAAACACTTCGGTCAACCCGCCATACTACTCTTAGGCACGTTGTCTCCGTTTTCGGAACACCTTAAACCACATCCCTCAAACCTAGTTGTTGTTGTTGTTGTTGTTGTATTTTTCTGTTTTAAATGCGGTAGCGTTCAGTTCCCTGTTCTTGCAGCTGTATTTCGTTTGGACCGTCGTGGTTTGGAAGGGACAGGCCTGGTTTCTTGTTACATCCACTTTCCCTTGCAGAAGACGCGACGAATGCGACAACATGAGGCACGGTTCACTGCGCGTGCGCCGGTGGCGCCGTGCATTAGCCGTTGGTCATATCCCAAATCACATGGAAGCGCGGAAGTGCGAACGCCCGGGTTTCATCACCGAGGTTGTGTCGTCTTCTCGCTCACTGCCACTTCAAAATGGCGCTCCCGTTATAAAATTAAGGCAACTACACATATCTATGTGGCGCGCGCAATGTTTGAAGATTCATGAAGCTCGCTCCTTGTCATACATCAGTGTAAGGTCTACAGTGCGCGAACGCGGAGTGAACAGTATGTGGACCGTAGGCGGCGATCGAGAGAAGCGCTGGTGCCTGCATTCCAAATGCCGGCGACCGCGACGACAAACTGGCTGTCCAAAGACAACGGTATGCAGACCGTAGCGAAGTTGGAATTTCCACCCTTCTCAGAGTCGGAACCCCAGCGCTAAATCCAGCCGCCTCGGTGGACTCCGAGGCGAGAGCGCTGGCCTAGGGATCCCAATGTGGCGGGTTCAAATCCCGGCCGAAGTGCCCGCAATCTGACGGAGGCTTATTGCGGAGAAGGCGCCGTGTAACCGAGCTTTCGGTTGCACGTCAAAAGGTACCCAGGTGGTCCAAATTAATCCTCAGTTCTCCGCTGGGGCGTGCCAGATGCCCGTCGTTGGTTTGGCACGTACAATCCCCAAATTTGACTTGTAGCGTTAAATCCTAACGGATTTCGTCAAGAACAAACCTAGTGACAGCAGCGATTTCGGTATAATTTTTTTTATATAAATTATAATTGCTAGCGAGTGATTGTACTTAAAAGGGCAATGCAAAAATACTTGTACTTTGAGCAATTACCACTAAGGATAAATTTCTGAAGTTTGTAATCTTCTGAAACACCCATTATGGCGTTTCCAGATAAGATCGAACAACCATGTCCGGTGACCATTTTTAATTTTGATAAAAAAAATTGTATTTTGCTGGCTTCATGCCAAGGAGAATAAAAACAATCCTTGTTTTGGCAAAAAAAAAAAAAAAACATTTTGTCGAACATGATTGTAAACCTGAGACTGGGGCAGAAAGAGAACACATCAGAAGGTAGAAAAAGAGGAGGCAACGTCTCAAACTCAGCTGCAAAGTTTATTTCGTAGACGCCTTTTATACCACAATTCCAACGCCGTCTCTACAAAAAAAAAAAAAAAAAAAAAACTTAAATTGGCAAGAGGACAATGACACTTGGGTACCCTTCTCTTATCTTCCTTGACCTCGCCTGCGAAACACTCACACAAAGGGTCACATTCTATCATAACCACCGCCACCCGGCGAACGTAGGTGAATCACTACCGAACACAAAGAAAGGGTTTGACCTTCAAAGATGCGTTTCCTCTAACAACTCAATCAGTCCGAAGGAACAATACTAGACACTGCTAACAGTCGGAAATTGGGGCCATCTCCAGAACTAAGAACGACATTGTCTTCCTACAACAAACCACAAATGGCTAAACACTGTGACTTTCTCGAACACGTCCAAAAATACACATATAAACACTGCTAAAAAAAAAAAAAAAAAAAAATTACAAGCGTAGAAATTGTTTACATTCGTTCCCAAACTGCAATGACGCCTGACTTATACAGTTGCCAGACGTTTTTATACAAATTGTTTCTTGTACTACACGTTTCATATCGTTACGTTCTTTGTGAACTACTTCCGTTTCCGACCAGTTGGCTTTACAATTATTACACTCTAGAAGGTGCCTTGCTAACTCGGAATTGGACGCGTTGTTTTTCACATTCCGTTTGTGTTCCGTCAGTCTATCATTTATACATCTCGACGTCTGACCTACGTATTTAAAACCACACTCCAAAGGAATCTCATAAACCACAGAATTCTCACACGAAACCGACTTTTCGCGGTGGGCCTTCTGGCAAACTTCCTGTTTCGATTCAAAAGGTGTAAGTTTGCATAACTTAAAATCGGATGTGAACACTGTTTCTACGCCAAACTTTTTCGCCGACGCTCTTATGTTATGGGAGATATCGTGAAAATAGGGTATAGCAACCCGTCGGTTCCTCACACTTTGTTCATCCCGCTTTTCTCTGATTTGAATAGAGAGCTGTCGTTTTAGAAAAGTTCCCTCATACCCCGCGTCCTCCAGTCTTCCCCATTGTTTTTTTAAAGCTTGACTCATGAAATGTGTACATGATCTTTTTAGCGCATTACCAATTAATGATTTCGCCACTCCCGCCTTAACAATTTTAGAGTGACAACTTTGTTTGGGAAGCACCGGTTTAGCCATCTTCTTACCATATTCCCAACATAAACCATTTTTCACCTGAATGCGCAAGTCCAAAAACTGCAACACGTTCTCCTCTGGTTTTTCTATTGTGAAATGTAACTCCGGGGCCGTTGACCTAATAAGCTTTTCAAGATACTCCGACTTTCCTTCTTCAAACGTGCATACAAAAATATCATCTACATATCTTCTGATGAAGCCCACGTTCGGTGACAACTCAACCATCCTGTCAAACAACACTCTATCCAAACTGTTGAGGTATATCTCAGCTAACAACGGAGCGACCGACGAGCCAATGCATACACCTTCTTTCTGAATGTATTTTCGATTATTGTATTCGAGGACTGTTGACTTTAAATAGAGATCCAACACGGTAAGGAAGCTTTCCACAGTTACGCCCGATTCTGATTGAAACTTTACCAGATTCAACTCTAGCACCTCCTTCACTGCGTTCATCAACCTCTTCTTTTCCAGAGAATAATATAAATCTTTTATATCCATGGTGAATACCGAACCCTTCCTCCCATGGTTGTGTTCCAATATCTGAATAAGTTCTTCTGTGTTTCTCAGCGATAAGGATTTGTCCAAACTGACCTGACTTAACCCATGCTGCAGAAACTTAGACACTACTTTTTGCCACGTTCCGTTTTCGTTTACAACCACTCTAAGAGGCATCTCCACTTTATGGTCCTTTAGAAAAAATTTCAAACATAGGTACATTTTGGATTGATTCATTATGCTTTTGGCAACTTGCTCTTTATCTTCCTCCTTGAACACTGTGCATATATCCCTTCTCATCTTTGCCATCTTTCCGTTCCAGTCTTTGAACAATACACTCATGGCATTTTCAGCTTTGTTTTGAAATTCTTTCATTGGGAGGATACCAAACCTCCCCGTTTTATCTGTTTGGAGTAATTTTAACGACCGTGAATCTATCTCATTCTTGACCATGTTTACATCCTTAAAATTCCTTTTTTCTTTCGGGTACAAGTCTCCCATGACTTTATCTAATCTCCCCACCGTCTGATCCACAAAAGCCGTCTTTTCATCATGACCTACTACATTTTGTCTTTGCGAAAAAACTTTGTAAGCACCATCTCAGTCCCGTGCTCGTTTTGCGTAACGTGCGATGTTTGCATTTTGGGCGGCTTCCCCCAAAAATTTGTTGTGACTACGGGTCTAGAAATATTTACTCACAAGTTAGGCATAGGAAAGATTGACAAAAAGTATTACCTACCGAGTATACAGGTAGATATTTTGAGAAACAAAATCGCAAATACGGCACATTGAGCAATAACGCTCTGGATTAAATGTCTTTTTTTTTTTCTCCGTATCTAAAAAAGATAGTCTTCCAAATTTGCCAGTGTGTTGTCCTGTATATAGTTCATTTGTGAAGGAAATATCGTTGTCCTGGTTAGCGGCAGAAATTTACAAGAATGGCTCACACAGGGACATTTACCTAAAAATGTATGAGTTTGAAAATCATTTAAAAAAGGCTCTAAACTCTCCAAAATTAACATTTACAATATGCACTAACGGAATCTGTAACGATATAATGCAATATATTTTGTGGCTTTGAAGGCATAAAGCGAGAAATATGGCCAAATTGACGCTGACGCTGTTGCCATAAATGGGGCGTGCACATACCCATACTTCACAATTTTATTATTATTAAAAAGCGTACAAATACTACAAGGTGATCAGGAAAATACAAACTGACAGAATAGAGGTGGCCGGTGGTTTTAAAGACCAAATTCTTAATATATTTTTGTACAACCGACCTAAAAAATGCCCATGTGCCGGAGCGATCGAGAGGCGCCTCTCCGTAACATGCTTCGCGGTGCCTGTTTCAATAGCCGGCGTGTAGCGTCCCCGTCTACGCGACATAAAGGAAGCAGCCGGAGTGACTTTGCAAACAGATCAGCCTACAACATTGGCGGTAACATGATATAGGAGGTAAGACGCGGCAGAACCTGAACCCGTGCCGCCTGTAAGCGACAATAGATCCGCTGCCGTGGAGGGCAGCACGACGCCAAAAAACAAAAACAAAAACAAATACTGAAAAAAAAATATTTGACTGAGATTGCCTGTATTGGGCGTTTTTGGATAGGAGTGAAAGACCATATCTCGTTGACATTTTTTTTATTTTTACCAAAATATATATTTTACTTGTTCTGGAACCGCAAAAACATATTCGAACATTTTTTGCGGAAAATAAAATTTCTCTTGAGGAAAGAAAATCACAAAGTCACTCTCAGTATAGGCGCACGTGTTTCCGACTTGTGTGAAAACGTTCCTTTGGATATTTATATAAAAAAACTGTTGTCGCCTTATGTTTTATAATTTTTTTGTGCAATGGCTGTACAGAGAATAAAAGGAGGTAAACATGTATTTTCGATTACTAAGCAATTCAGAACTTTATGAACCCGAATCTTAAAAGGCTGGAAATTCAAATAGTTTTTCTTGATTTGGACGCGTTTGTTTAATATTCGGATAAATTGTCATTAATATTGAAAACGATAACCTTTCTAAAAAATACACGGAAATGTAGACAGGTTACCGATTTTGCAATAATTGGAAAATCAGTTTAAAATGAAGGTCATTTTAATTTGCCTTCTACTTTTCACAGATCAAGGCTCTTAATGTTTCCTATCAGGTCCTTCAAAAATGCTTTGCAATATTCTTGTATTTTTGAATATGCAGAACGCTAAATATACAGAATTGCCATAACGGGAGTGGAGAAAGATAGGAAGTTCGCGAGTTCCAACAAGGGCAAGAAAGTGGTCTAACCAACTAGGAAGTCTGTGAAGAGAACGTACTGTGAGAGGAATTTGTGAAAAATAAGAATTCACACAAAAGGTTACAGGTGAGTTTGAAGCATGCTCAAGCCAACAATTTAAATATAGATTTCTCGGATCGGTGATTTTCGCAGCCTACCCTTCGTAGTGAGGCTGGGCTGCTGACGACCACGTTCCAATAGATAAGAAAGAACCCATGTTTAAAGTGGTACAATTGAAACGAGTTCAATGATTCAAGGTCCTGCGAGCACATTCGGCGCTTTCAGCGTGCTTTCTTTCGGACGGCTACCTGAGTCTGTCACGGCGCTCTCCTGGCACTCCGAGGAGGAGCCTTTTTTCAAATTTTAGCTCTAGCGATCACTGTTCGTTTCTTCTCAGTGGTATTGCAAGCTCGCGACATCGATCTGCTTTTCGCAGCCATAGGAGACTTTACTTTAAAATATATATATTTTTTCTGCATCTACTGTTCTTGCTAAAACAGCTGTGGTAGCGAAATGTTGGACCGCGTACACTGCCACAAGTGGCAGGACTGAATTCCACGCACAACGGAAAAAGAGTCCCAGTCCTTTGCTTTCTTGTACCTGAACGCTTTGACGTCAGCTTTCGGAAGGTGCTTTAGTTTCACGTTCGGCAGTTTAGTGTTCATAGGGGCAACCATCCCTGACGCCGACTTGATCACAGACGTGGTGGGTCGTCGGAGGCTGTACAACGTTGCCTGGTGTTTGACGCGACCCCGATTCCATCGCAGGCCCTCTTGCCATGTCCAGTTGCGAAAAAAATCCACTTCGCTGACGTGCACTTGTTGCTCTGCAGGTCGTTTAGTTGGTATTTGTTCTTAAAGTGGCTTGCTGCACTATCACTGACGTAGGTCACATGAGCATACCCAAATTGAATTTCACGATTCTCCGAACCGTTGTCATATAAAGGAAGTTACAGACAATCTCACTCAATCGCAATTCCTTTATTTCTTTGCGTTGTGCGGCTTTTTACGGCGGCGGAATTATTGGCGCTCTTCCTGGCGGCGCAGGTTCAGGTTCTGCCGCCCTACATCCTATATCATGTTACCGCCAAGGTTGTAGGCTGATCTATTTGCAAAGTCGCTCCAGTTGCTTCTTTGACGTCGCTTAGTCGGGGACGCTACACGCCGGCTGTTGAAATAGGCACCGCGATGCATGTTACGGGGAGGCGCCTCTCGATCGCTCCGGCCAGTGGGCGTTTTTGTGTCGGTTGTACAAAATCGTATTAGGAATTTTCCCTTAACAACTATCGTCCACCTCTGTGCTGTCAGTTTGTATTTTCCTGACCACCCCGTAGCATTTCTACGCTTTTTAGAGATAATGAAATTGTGAAGGATGGGTATGTGCTAGGCTCACTTATGGCAACCGCGTTAGCGTCAATTTGGCCATATTTCTCGCTTTATAACTCCAAAGCCACAAAAATATTGCATTAGGTTTTTTTACGGATTTTCTTACTACATATTAAAAATGTTAACTTCGGAGAGTTTAAAGAAAATTAAAGATGGCCTTTTTTTTAAATAACGTTTCAAAATAATGCATTTTGAGTTAAATGTCCCTGTTTGAGCAATTCTTATAAATTTCTGCCGCTAACCAGGACAACAATATTTCATGCGAAGATGCACTATATACAGGACAACACACTGGCAAAGTTTGAAATTTTTAGCTTTTTTAGATACGGAAAAAACAATATTGAATCCAGACGTTATTGCTCAACGTCCCGTATTTGCGATTTTGTTTCTCAAACTATCGACCTTAATACTCGGTGTTAATACTTTTTGTCAATCCTTCCTATCCCTAATTTGCCAGAAAATATTTCTAGACCCGTAGCCAGAACAGTTTTTTTTTTTTTGCGGAAAGCGCTCTAGATGCCAATATCGCACGATACGCAAAACACGCACGGGGCTGTGAGGGTGCTTAAAATTTTTTTTCGCAAAGACACAAAGTTTTTCTTTAAAAGAAGGATTGTTTTTATTCTCCTTGGCATAAACCCAGCAAAATATGTTTTTAATCAAAATTAAATATGGTCACCGGACATGGTTGTTCGATCTTATCTGAAAACACCCATTAGTTATCTTTTTCTGCACGAAATAGCAGTCGCAGACAAAATGAAAGAAAAAAAAAGAGCGCTTGTTTTTATACTTGAAGTTACACCGCAACAAAAAAGTTTCATGGTCAGTCGCGTTCCGTGCGTAAATACCTGGTTCCCACTAGTGCCTGTTTAGCTCGCGTAAAATTAAGAACATTCCAATGGCATATCCTTGTACCGCCCCTTTAAAAACTGTTATATGTGTTGAGAATTTGTTTCTTTTCTGGTCAAGTGGCGTTCCCTGTGTATATGCACCTGGTTCCCACTAGTGCCAGTGTAGCTCGTGTAAAATTAAAAACATTCCAACTGCATATCTTGGTACCGCCCCTTTAAAAACTGTGACATGTGCAGAGAATTTTTTTTTTTGTAGAAAATATATTTTATTTGCGTATATTTGACTATTCTTCCACTAAGGTCAGACAACAGTAGATTCAAGGGATAAAACCGTCTGTTGTAGTTTTTATTAAGGGGTCTCTATTTCGGTTTACCTTGCTCTTCACCCCTCCGTCATTATGCGGGTTTTATATAATTCATTTTTTTGCACAATATTCACTCGAGTAATCTTTCCCTGGAATTCTTCTTAGATGGTCTGAGGGGACACATCTTCGAAGAGCCCGTCCAATTCTGCCGGACCGACGCTTGCAATGAACATGGTGAGCGTATACATTATACAGTTTGGGGAGCAATGAAAGTTGTTCGACGTCTCTAAGCCGGAGCATCACAAAAAAATCGAGGGAAGGGTTTCAAATTTATATCCGCGCATTCCCCGTACCTGGCCTGCACTCGAAGTCCTTTCGCAATGCTGGTGCCTATTCCCATCTCTTACTTGCTCGAATCCACCGCATCTAAGGTCTAAGCTAACTCAGGGTGTAGTTCATACTTTCACAATACACTGAACCCCAGCATTATACCGGACTTGATGTCAGCTTATCCTTTCTTCGCGCCCAATTCACACGACGTATTACAGGCGGGAGTGGCGGTTGCGGTCAGACACTGCTCTCTACCCCGTTGAAACTATTTCTTGCGCATGCACGTAGAGGGATACATTTTTTTTATTTTTTGAGAAGTGTTTTTTATTCAATTATTCATTTATTAGAGCCGATAGCATTACTCTTTGGAAAGATGCATGCGAGCTTTCCTTCCTGTAGAACGGACAGGCGGCCAATCGCAGCAATTAGCAAACGCGTGCCATTAAATGTCAAAGCTTCGAGTATAATGACGTCCGAAAAATGTAATTCTTACACAAGGAACATGCGTACCGTGGCCGATCACATCCCGCCTTTTTGTACGAGTTCCGAGCTTCATTACTCGCTAGGGTCTTTCTGTTGTTTCCAACTGATTGGCTTCCTGAGTATCTTGCAGGAGAGTGACCGAATTGTTCTATTAAAAGTTCGATTCATGAGAGCACTCGATTCACCAATTACTCCTTTCGAGGGGGATAGACCTTTTCAACATTCAGAGTCATCTGGCGGCTCAAAAACCAGTTTCAGCTTCGACGAACTAATGGTTTTCATGGAACTGTATTTTATCGGACATCGTTGTTTTCGTACGTGAATTGGAAGATGATACTTGGTTTACCGATCTCTTCATACATCTCTCTTTATTACTTTAAGTTTCGATGGCGTGAACTCGAGTGTCAACATAGGAACTAATTTTAGTATACAAAAAAGCGACCCATAACCACCTTGAAGAAGAAAAAGAAACTTTCCGCCATTAAAACATTTTAGAACCAAACTCGTGTCTAAGGTCAGATCAGATAAAAATCAGATTTAATTTCCTCAAAGGTATCGCTTGGGGTACATTACATAAGGGGGGGAATAAATACAACATTCAATTAACAATATTTAAAGTTAAACAGCAAAACAAACAAAAAAATATTAATTGATCCAACTTTACAAATGAGAATTACAAATGTCGCGAAATTGATTGGTATTAGTTTCATGGACGATGTGAGCGGGTAAGGAACTCCAGTCGGCAGTAGAAAGTAAAAGGCGGACATTTTGGAATTTGTTAGTTCTGGAGAAGAGAGGCTCAATTTTTAGTGGATGATCACGGCGCTTTAAAACGTAAGATGGATCTTGGAGATTGAGGCTACGAAATTCCGATGATGAGTAGTAGATGCCACGAAGGAAAGCAAGACGTGCTTGTTTGGTTCTAACGGTTAGAGGTTTCAACTGCAGGTTGGTTTTAATAGTGACACTCGAGGTTCGTGAATAGTCATGCATGATGTAGTGTGATGCCTTGTTTTTACGGATTCGAGCTTGTTAAGAAGGTATGCTTGATGAGTGCACCAGATGATTTTGGCGTATTCGAGTTTGGATCGCACAAATGCTTTGTAGGTGGTTAGTTTGGCTGTCTGAGATGAGCGGAAAAGGTTGCGTTTGATGTATCCGCGTGATTTACATGCACTTGAAACAGTGTTATTGATATGATCGTTCCATGTAAAGTCCTCTGAAAAAAATTACTCCTAAGTACTTGTATGTTCGAACTTTTTCTATGTCTTCGTGGTTAATGGAGTAATAAACTCTTACGTAGCCGTTGTATCTATTTTGCGCGTCGTGTCGTACTGACGTCTCAAACGTGCAGGCCTCATATAATATCCGCTTGGTAGTATCTTCAACTTCTTCCTTCGTCAACCCCAAAATATCGCGAGTAATTTGGAATAGATGCCATATACTGAGATGATGATAGTAATCAATGTTGCCACACTAAATTACGGTACGAGTTTATTATGCGACAAAAAGGTCCCGGTTTATTGCCGTGTCCAGCACATGAACTACGGCGATAACCTAGACGCTGCACACTGCTGCGGACAGTCACACTGCCGTCCGCTAAATTTAGCGGACTTGTGGATCGCTATATTTAGCGGACTGTGTTCATCTGACACTTCAAAGTCACATGACACCATAACGTTACACTGTGACGTCATGGCACCAGGTCCTCAGGGGGCGCTAAATTCCCGCTAGAGATTGTGAAACGATTCCGCCGCCAAATGTTTCGCATAACATTTTCCCCCGCTGAATTTAGCAGGCTACAACGTACGCATGTGAAACACACACCAGATTCACCGCGGAACCTTGCCAATAACGCCTGTAACCGTAAAACATTTTTGGCGACGTAAATTTTAAGTTAGCAATTGTGTTACTAAGCGAGATAACGTGAGCATGCAGAACGTCAGTTTCCTCGTCGCATCGCAAAACTCGTTTCGCTGTTTTTTGTTTTTTGCGAATTCCTCCATACGTCTAAGGGATTTGCTCTCCGATCCTTGGGCTACCTAAACAAAACTCGTTAAGTCAGGGCACAGTTGATGCCACGAGCAGGTGGGATCAATCAGGCAGCCTCAAAAGCGCTCCAACATGGTGTTCGTAGTGTTCCTGTACCTGTTCTATCGTCATTTGGCCCTCCATGTACCGGGAAGACACGGTGACTTGCGCTTTTGGTACTGCATTTTTTATCAGCCTTATTAGCTCGTAGCGTCGGCTGCGTCCGGAAGTAGGGTGAAACGGAACATAAAGCTTCCCTTACCGTACAGAGCATCGGATCTTGGGATTCGTGTCCCGCAAGGCGGATCCATGCGAGAGCTTCTTTCGCTACGGCTGCACGGGCTTTGAGAAGGAGGCCATCGACCCCAAGATCGGACACTACGAGGCCTTCCAAGACGTCATAGAGGCCGAGTACGAACTTTTGGCCGAGGTGATATCTTCCGGTACGTATCAAACAGATCACTACCGTTTCAACCATGGTGCCTGGAGCGCGTCTCCGACTACTGTTCTGTTCAGTGTCCTACGAAGTGGACCCTCTATTTCCGTCGTATGACGTCATAGATGTATTACGTTTTCTCCGGCCGCAATCCTGGCAGTATCACAGCAGCGATAGCAGACGAGGCAGACGCCTGTTATGCTGCAGGTTGTTCTCCAGCTTAGCAGTCCATGGAAGCTTTGGCAGCCGAGAGTTGGGACGCAGCGACGACCCCGTCGCTCGCGTTCGCTCGTACCTTTTGCCGAGACGTGAGTCGATATGGCGATACGGGTATATTGCAGCTTAATAGTGGGGTTACAAGAAGTTGGATGGTGTGAAATGAATGAGATTAGACCACGAAAACGAAAGACACGCACAAAATGCTGTGTTTTTAGACTGCCTGCTTGACTTGCGAGTTGTGCAACATGGGACGTCACCTCACGGAAGAAGGCGGGAAACTTTGAATGTGGGTTTTGGCATCACCTTCATCGGTTCGTTTACTCAATAGGTCTCTTGAATTTTGAGATAAAAATAGCATGCCGGGGAAAGCAAAGCCTCCCTAGTAAAAAAGCCATTTGTATGAGAACTTTCTTGTGTCCAATAAACGCAAATGAATCATACAAGATATATAAGAATATTTATGAACCATATCCCTTCCTGAACTTGTGGTGACAGAAACCTCGAATGCCAGCTTTTCTTCTCCCCTATTGGACTTATTAGACTCCTTCAGTGCTCTATGTCCTGTATTGGGATTTTCTTAGTTATAACTGCATTGCGTTTTTGTTTAGGTTCTTACTTTGTACTGTGCTTGCTGATTGTATTCCTTTTTCTCTGTAGCAGATCTTTGACTTTTTTGTATTGGTGCTTTCAAGCAGTATATTTTACTTGTGTTTAATAAGTGTAATGTAACCATCTCTTATGTATTTAAACCCCCCTACTGCAATCCCCCTGGGCGATGTAGGTACTGTATAAATGTATAAATGTAAATGTAAATAAGAACTATATAAGGACTATATAATATATATAAGAACCATACAAGAAACGTCTCACTAGTTTCTTATATGTTCCTTTATGTTCATATGTAACTTGCATGATTCATATGTGTTTATTGGACACAAAAATTTATCATACAACTAAGGTTTTTTAATAGGGCTGGGTATTTCAAAAATGGGTTCATACTTTGGGTAGCTCAAAAAAATTCCGAATGTTCCTTTAAAGGCTTGTTCACACTAAAGTAACTAGATTCTGGAAAAGTAGCGCAAGTGCCTTTTCTGTCCACTCACAAGTCACAAATGGATTCTGTATCGAAAAGTTTGTTAGTTAGCAATGATAAACAATAAAGCAGGTCAGAAAAGAGGGCAAAAAACAAAATTTGGGCACTACAAGATACAGGGGCGAAAAAACAGGACATTGAGATAAAACTAACCAATCAAGGTCGCCCTTTAAGTAATCTAAGCAAACGAAAGAACTCTGTCCTTTACCTAATAAAAGACAAAATTCTATCTGGGCGTAGCGCTCGATCAACTAAAGCCATTTGTGCCAAACTGTTGTGCACGACAAAAATTTTGGTTCCGCCACAGTCAATGACGCGTAGAATTACGTTAATCATGTTGATGTGTTTTTTGGGGGGACCCGAAAAGGGAACCTGTCGCCAGGACTGCTCTATGCCTGCCACGTGATAGGCTGGAGATTACTGTGTGTGCTAATTTTTTCGAAGTTGTTTGCATTGAAGTCTGTTAAACCTGCTGGATGATGTGGAGTATCCAGACCGCGCCCTGGCTTCGTGCTTCTTGAGGAGCATTTTCGCCGTGTCTCTTGAGGGGTAGGAAATTTTCGTCCTGCGGCAGAGACTCATTTGCCGTACTATGCCATTGTTATCGCAATGCAACGCCGGGTGGTGGAAGACTTGCCCGACGGGAATACCCATGAGACAGCAGCGTCTCGTATGTCTGAACCCCTTTGCGCGGCTGTCGTGTCTCCCCGACAACAAGCTTAGAGTTCCCGGATGTGACATTATGCTAGCTCGGGACGTACAGGGGAGAGCGGCTGACATCGGCTGCAGAAATGGGTGGAATAATCTATCCAACCGTCAGTCGCGAGTCACCGCAACTGACGGTTTCCCCCAGTGTCCCTCCCCAGAGGCAACTTCAGCATGTATTCGACACATGTGTAGTCCCGCGCACGAAATTTGGGCACTGGTATCACTGATGTTTGGGACCCGCTCCCAAAAGCGTGTGCGCAGCCGTTTCCCTCATAATGACCCTAGCCCGCCAAGTTTTGTTAGGAGCGTAGAAATAGGGCCGCTGTTCACCTCCGATGTTTTAGACCAACGTTTGCAATGCTGCGAACGCTACGAGAAAAGAGGGCCGGCCACCTTGAAAATCAATTTTGGACCCTTAGTAAACGGGAGTTCCTCAGGTGTTGGCACTCTCAGTCGTTTCTTGTGAGTGGCAACCAAGTCTGCATGCGCCCCACAACTCTGCTTCGCTAAGTAGAATGTAAACACATGGGCAAGGGCCGCTAAATTTGTAAAAAGGTGTATAAAATTGTATCAATCAGCCTATGACCTTGTGAGGTTTAGTCGTCTGTATAGTATTCGTTTATGCCCTGCTAGAGGGCAGAGTAGGAAATAGAGCCACTTTCGCAAGATCTAGTGACTTAGTGTGAAGCAGCCTTTTAACCCCATTCACAAAGAAAAAGGAAATGTTTTGTGTATGTTTATACAGCCTTGAAGTTAGTCTGCCTTCAACGAGCGATTTGTCTCTTAGCTGTAGTTGAGCAATTCAGCCAGTGCAGTACAACCGCTTGCCTGTGGGTCTTTAACGTGCACCACGCAGTAGTGATACACGACCGCACGCCGGTACGATGCTCATCCAGATCGAAACGGGCAGGGGTGGGGATGTAAACCAGGATACCTGGGTTCTGCAGTTCGAGCTTTCGCTCAACGTCCTCCGAGCTGGTTCGCGCTAGACAACTCGGTCGCCTGTCCCCATGCAACATTCACACTGGAGCGATTGCTTGCGTTTTTTTACGTTGCTTTATAAGTCACCGAAACCTCTATGTCTCGAATGTCACGTACAGGGGCGCGTATAGACGAATGCAGATGGGGCAACAGGCCACCGCCATGTCTCTGTTCGTGCGGACGAGTCTCTGCAGATGCAAACTTGCCAAAGGAACACTCACGCGCACGCTTCACGTGCTTGGGCACATGGGACACCAGTCTCGGCGCAATGCTTGCCTTAAGCTTATTCGTCGCTCAAATGTAGCGCTTGGGGCCCGAACCAGATGCAAAACCGACTTAAGCTGACCTAGTTGGTACATGTCAATACAATGAGGTCAGCTTGAACATTAGACAAACACAAAGAAGAGGGAACGGGACGTATGTTCGTTCCCTCTCCTTGTGTCTGTCCTAATGTCCAAGCTGACCTCCCTGCATTCACAGATGGCAGAGTTTCAGAACCAACCGTTATCGTATACAACATTTTAAAGGATTTTATTTGTGCAAGGCCGAAATTGCGGCCGAATACATGAATCTCGATCGCGAGCGTTACCGAGAACGTTCAAACATGGACCCCGTTTTTTCATTAATATTTTCAGAATATCACTGTTAGTACTGAAACGTTCGCCTCTGGTTCAGGCCGCTAGAGCTACATTTGAGCCCAGAAAGAGCTTTCGGCGAGGCATAGTTTATTGTTGCGGTAACAAAAATGATTTTTTTAAAGACACGTTGCAGTTAATAATTGTCTTGTTTGCTGTTTTTCAGAATATGGAGACAGCTCAGGAATTGGAACAAAAAACGTGCACGAGTATTATAAAAACTTCTACGGACTGTGCCGCACCTCCGATGGTGCGTGCAGTAGGCGAACAACAACTTATTTTAGGACAAATGTGCTAAGTAATGTCTTCCTTAAAACGATATCTTGAGAGCGCCTTAAAAATGGCTTTGTGTATTTTTTAGTATTGATTTTTTTTATTCATTTACGTATCAATAAATGTAGGCCTATATATATCTTCTTCGCGCGCGATTCTACAGTACAAAGATCCAAGGTGATAATGCCACAATGGGACAAACCCGAAAGAAAAAAATCACAATGCTCACGCGAATCGCTTTGCCACCCTAAAAATGCATTCTGTGTTATGACGACATCAGGCATTGTCTTCTTAAACTTTAGAACACATAAAAAAGGTGATATTCATAAAATTACGTTTCATATATTACTTTTTCTCTGGGCATTCTTCTGCAGCAGGCTTTCCTTTGGCTCTGCTTTTTGTCTGCAAGATATACTGCCAATGTTTAACAAGCTTGCAGGATTTGTGCAAAAAATTAAACATTGTTAGGTTTTATATATAAAAAAACGAGAATGGGAAAAAGATAAAATCGAACAGGGACGTACACGTCCTCCCTAAACAGAGCTACTGATTTTGTTTCTCATCGTCATATTTGTACCATTACAAAACTCTATCGCCTTCGTATACCATTTCAAAATAAAATAATGTCTAGAGGCTATAAATATTCCTAACAATATGTATTCACATCTCTCCCTTTGTGAACTTTCTATGGAACGTGGTGTATGGAGATTGGATAGAATTTGTATAGAAAGCAGAGCGATTCCAACAGAGTTATTATTCTCTTTCTGCGGACAATTGACCAGTTTTTCGCAAAAAAAAAATAAACGTTAAATCCTGGATATTAATTTGAGTTTCGTCACAATACATCCAAGGAAACGTATTCACACATTACTTGTGCACATAAGCAGACATCGCATATACATAATGAGAATATACAGAAAAAAAATCAAGTGATGAGAAGACACAGGACAGGGCTAACTTTCAATTGAAATTTATTAGAATACATATAAAAAATTTTGAAACTGCAGATTCGCAAATAGGATATATAAAGTTAGATTAAATTTCCGAAGAACCCTGCCGACACTGCGGAATGACTGAGGCGGCTGATAAAGGCCTGTTTGTCATCAAAAAGGGCTGCAAAAGGAGCGCAGACACAGAGAGCCAACCCATGTGATTTAGTCGTAAACATTTTGAATATTTCACGCTCTAGCTTTGTTTAAGACCTCCCCGCAACCTTGCTCCCATAAAAAGCTTTGTCGCATTCAGATCTTTCTCAGTGTAAAGCCAAGTAGCCAGACGGGGATTCTCTAGTGGCAGCTGAGGGCTCTCTAATTCGATCATTCTTGCGCCTGCCCGTCTGGCCCACAACGCCCGCCCGTATGAAAAAGGAATTTCATATATGATGACAAACTCACGGAACTATGACATTTATTGCTCACCCTCTCTGCCTCTTCTGATGTTTTTTTTTTTTTTTGCACAACGTGGAAATTGTTTTGGCACGGAGAAAACGACATAAGTGCAACGGAATGTTCAGTTGCGCTAGTTGGGTCATGATTGAATAGAAGCGCCGAAGGACGGGGACAACGTGATGGAGGAAAAGACAAAACGAGCGCACTCGCAACAGAAAGTTTATTAGAAACACATTGACTTAAATGCTTTAGTAAAATCTACGTCGCTTCTAGCCACCCCAATTGTTTCTCTAAAACTAACATTTTTTTTTTTTTCTAACAGTGCGCAGATGGCTCAATGATACCCTTATGAGCGCCCCTTGTTTTGGAACACAATCATCCTGGGACGACACGGCGGAAAAACAATATAAGAAAATTCATGAAGTGTTTCTCATCAAAACAAGGGGCGCCGATAAGGTGTTAGTGAGCCGTCTGTGGGATTGTTAGATAAGAAAATGTTTTTTTAGAGAGAAAGAGAGAGAGAGTGGTGTTGCTGAAATTGACGCAGCTTTATTAAAGTATTTAGATCAGTGTATTTCTAATAAATTTTCAGTTGCAAGTGCGCTTCGTGTTGTCGTCACCTCCTTCACTTTGTCCCTGTCCTTCCGTGCGTCTATCTAAACAGAAGTACGAAACCGATTCGCCACCTTTTTCAGGTCGTGTTATGCCTTAAGCACATAGAGAAGGACAATAGGTCTGCCCTCCCCCCTCGCCTTCTCAGTTTGCTCTTCGCTGCTTATGTTTTTTTTTAAGTTTATTTTTTTTTTTACCAAATGTTTTCTAATGTCATATTGAATTGGTAAGGGAACCCAGCTACGTAGTACCTATGTAACTGTGATTGAAAGCTAGACCCCGTATTGTGAGGATAGGATTTCTCTAAGTGGACATTTAGGCAAACTAGAGTCTGAACGCCTTTCTAGAAACTTCGTTTGGGCGGAGTCAAATAGCAGTATGCTTTTTTCTTAGAGAGGGGCTCGTACGCCCAACACACGTGGTCGGCCTCAAAAAAAAAGACCCAAGTCCGAAAATTGTAGCCGCCCAAGAGTTCTTACGCTTCAGGCTTCTAACGTAAATTTATAAATATGGAATTGGAAGTATTTTATTATCTATAAACGGCTCTCATAACGTGAGTTGCGTTATACAAGGAAAATTCCCGCCTGGTGAGTTACGGTTCCAAAATAGGGATACATGATTGTGCCTATTTATGCCTGCTGTATTGACATTTGTATTATTATTATTATTTTTACTGCAGAGCTTCCCCGTCAGCTGCGGTCCCTGAAAGACTATATCACAAAGGACATTTCCGAAGTGCAGGTGAAGCACTATCAAACCCTCCTGGACTTTCCCTTTTTTCGTTTAACTGCCCAAATAAGTGACACATTTTACGTGAGTCTTTGACGAAACCTAACACGCGCACCTCGTTTGTGTCTTGCGTCTGATTACAACGCCGCAGTCACACTCCTTATACATCGTCCAAACGACATCCTTGTTCGCTGCAGAAATGATAAAAGTATTCTGCGGACACGTCTCGTCCATGGTTCAAGCAAGTTAGCTTTATACATAGCTCTGCTTCGTGCGTGTGTGTGCGGTCAGTGTTTTTTTTTTTTTTTTGCACGATTAATGTAACGGGACCGACACACGGAAGAAACACCCCTCAAGGCGTGTCCGCAAATTGATTTTTTTTTTTTTTTATGACGCGTTAGTGGTGCGACCAAGGTTTGTAAATGCTGTTGTTGTTGTTTTCGGTGTTACCGATCCCCGCATGCTGCTTTTTTGTTTGCCTGTAGGGCTACACAGTTTTCTCGAGGGTCGACATTTGTAAAAAGTAAAAACAAATCGAGAAAAAAACAAAAATATCGGCCATTTTTTTTTACGCAAGCCTTATGGTGGTTAGTCAAAGATAAGCGGTTTTGAATGATGTTGCGTCTATGCTTTTTTTTTTCAATAAGGGTATTCGCTGGACGCCATATTTGAGGGCGCTGTTCAGAGCGCATGGTCGTACCGAGCTCGTACTAATAGGCTGCTAAGATCGGCCATCTCGATGGTGCAGAAAGCTCGGGGCAAACAGTGGAAGCTCGCCACAAGCACGCGCTCAGCAGTCGCGCACACACCTATGGCGACCAGTGAATACTCCCTAGAGGGTGATGTCACTCCTAAAGCACATCTATCCTGGAAAAGTGGCGCCATTCATTCCTGTGGGAATGCTCGAGACACGAGCCACGAGCTACTTCTAGGTAGAATACGGTGTCTGAAAACTAGCTCAGTGCTGCGCTGTGCCACCATGATCTTCCCAAGGGCTCCACGTTGCACGTGCCTCTTGTATCGACGCACCTTTAGCTACTTTTAAAACATGAAGGGGCTTTAGCCACTCTTTGTGGTACCAGACCCCAACGGCGCGAGCTCACGTGGAAAAAAATGAAGAAATAGACGGAATTATGATGCCGCCGTGTCTGGAGAAGCTTTTTACAAGCGCTTCGGTGTAAAGCGAAGAAGCCAAATAGGCCGATCTCACCAAGCGTTCGGCGCATGCACGAGGCCGCCATAACTTTAGATCACTGGAGGCAATCGGCAGTGCACGAGACTGTTCGTGCCCTGCACGCGCATAGCTCCAGCGAGGTTGTCGCACGTGCAGAAAGACTAAAGTTCCCTCGATGCATTGCGGCAGCTGTGGCGTAGTCAAACTGGCTGGTGAGATCGGTCTATTGGAGCGACGAAAAAGGTTCCATGTCTCTATATGGAAGCACCATAGTTTCAAGTATCGGGTTTTTGCTTCCTGTAGTAGCGTGACCCTATTGTGGCCTTGCGGCTGAGCGCATGCCTCCAGCAGCGTACATCTTGCACCATATATATTTTGTTTACTGTTAATATTCGTTATTGCAAGAATATATATATATATATATATATATATATATATACACAAAGTTCGGTTTCGCGCTAAACGTTATCCATTTCAACCTTCATGTGTTGAGTTAAGATGCATGAGGTGTATCTTAGATTAGGTTTAGGTTATTTTATCAAGACTTACACGTTCCAAAAACCGTCATCATCGCCGAAAGAAAAAAGTTACGTGAGACGAAATGACTTTCTTTATTGACGCCACTGATCTCAATGACAATTGATGGATCGCGTTTGACCAGCTCCGCCTATGGACGGGAATGCGGCCACGGTCGGCCATCTTTAGGTAGAGTTATATCATCTCTAGCCATCATAGTAATATATGGCGGACAACGCAATGGCAGCAGGCTGCCATAAAATAGCCGTAGATCTAGTACACTGTACCGTGGGTGATATTTCGTGCTTGATTGAAGTTGTTCGACGAAGCAAATTCTTGAAATCCGGCGTGAACGGTAGCCTCATCTTTGAGGACCCGGCGAAGGTTCTACGAAAGCGCAGCACCGAAGGAAAGCAGCGCAGCTTGCATCGAAAGCAGACTACGTACCGGCGTCTGCTTTCGATGCTTCTTTCGATGCGACTTTCGATGCGTGTTGTGCTGCTTTTCCCCGGTGCTGCGCGATTTCGTGAAACTTTCACCGGGTCCTCAAAAACCGGGCTACCGCTCACGCCGGGTTTTAAAAACATGTTTCGTCAAACAATTTCAATCAATCATGGAATATCACCCACGCTATTTTGATGGCAGCCTGCCACCACAACTGCCAAAACGCCATCTGCCATGGATGGATGATGGTGGCTGCCAAGTGGCTTCTGCAGCTGTATCTTGGCTAGAGGTGATATAACTCTACCTAAAGATGGCCGCCAGTGACCGCATTCACGGAGCGGGCAAACGCGATCCAGCAATTGTCATTGAGATCAGTGATTGACGCCGAACCCACCGCCATCGGCGCCCCTACGTATTTGAAATGTTCAGTTGAGCTCTCTATCGGCTGCCGCTGCCACATTAAAAAAAATACATCCTATTTTTTTTTTACACGAATGCGTCTCGTAACTACGCACTCCAATATACAGGATACTAGGGGGAACCCCTTGAAATGACATGAGCCAAGTCAAGCACAACATCATATCAGGTTTGCACAGCAGGTCACACAGCAGCAGATGCGGGTGTTTTGCATTAAGCGTAAAAAATAAAACAGGAACTTAGTTTTGAAAGCCTAGTAAGAAGCCGTGTTTTCGATGCGTTCTAAACTGATACCTCAACCTCGACGGACCGATCTCACTTGCCAGTTTTACTACGCCGCCGCCGCCGCCGCCGCCGCCGCCGCCGCCGCGTAGCACTGCTGTAACACCAGTCTCCTTGCGCATGCGACGAACTAGCTGCAGGCCTGTGCGTGCAGAGCATGCCAACTTTCCGCGAGATTTTAAGGTATCCCACATGACTAGGGGCACTAGCATCGCATTTCACAAGCAGGGCCATATATAAAGAAAGTTTGGTCAATGGGAGGAACGGGCAAAGCCAGGGCGTGCACCTGACGCAGACAGAGGGATTGCCATGCTCTCTTGGGCAACGAGAAGCCGAAAATACTACCCTAGCGATGGTAGCGAGAAATATTTTTAACAAGTGCGTAAGAGTTAAATGTACTAACTCTTCATGTTTGAAGATACAATGCACGGGAGGTTTCAATTATGTTCAAGAAAAAAGTTGTAAGAAGCGAATATGCCGCTCGAACTTTGTTTTGCTCGGACGGAGCTTGACCGCTCGGAGGGCAGATTCGCGGCCTTCGGCGCCTGGCGTACGCATTACGTTGATAGTTCGGCAGATTGATACTTTAGACCCATGTTGCGGATAAAAAAAAACAGGACGCGGGACGGCCAAACAAACATGCTTTTCGTGTAAGGCTCGTCAAATTATGAGGCGCTGGAGAAATTCAGCCTTCTGCGTTAAGTCCTTATTTCGAACCGCCTCCGCCGGTGCTCGATCGCCGACATACCGCGTTCGGCTTTGGCTAGCAGACGGCGTTCGTAAAATGGCGTCAGCTGTTGCTGGCTTCACACGGCGGTACCGTGCGTGCTTCCATTCATTCGGCGTTCGTTGCCATGGTGACGGCGAGGAAAGCAGACGTGCGGAAGAACGCCGCGGCGCAGCGATACCAGGTGCGTTCTAAGGCCCTTCCCGCATGCTTTTCAATGGGCGGAAGGCGAACAAAAAGAGTTCGAAATAAGGACTTAACGCAGAAGGCTGAATTTCTCCAGCGCCTCATAATTTGACGAGCCTTACACGAAAAGCACGTTTTTTTGACCGTCCCGCGTCCTGTTTTTTTTATCCGCAACATGGGTCTAAAGTATCAAACTGCCGATAGTTCTACTTGTCGTGTGCGCTTCTTATATCTTCTATCTCTTTATATATCTTCCACTATGACCTTGCATGTCCGTGATGGAAACATCACGTGCACCTTATATTCAGTCAAATGGAGTTACTCCGACACACTTATTAAGTTTGTTTCTCGAGACCACAGAAAGGGTATTATTCACGGTTTCTGGTTGGTCACATTTGAATTTGTGAAGGCGCCTTGGAACGCTCCCACCCCGGTTTCAATCAATCGCGCCTCATCGTTTGCCTCTTATACTTCCCAGTGACTGGCCAAACACTCTCTATATACGGCTCTGTTAAGCAGCGGGTAGTCACGTCCCTCTCTGTTCTATGTTGTGCGCTCTGTTTAAAGTTAGAACAAGTTACAAACACAAAGCTAGCTTGATATAAACGACGCGATGATAGATGTATCCTAAAGGGACACTGACACCCCCCAATTTGTTTTTTTTCCTTTTCTGTGAGGCGGTTTATTTTGGTGTCGGAATACTACCCAATTAATGTTTTGCTACAGAGTCAGGTATTTTTTTAATAAAGCCAAAAAAAAAACGCAACTGCTCAAAACCGAAACCGAAACTCCCGCACTTCACGGAGAAGTGCGAGAGGATAGAGTGAGTGGCGGAAGTCACGTAAACACCCAACCGTGCTGTTTTTTTTTTGTTTTTGTTTTTCTCCGCACGTAGAAGACAAAATGCGTTCCGGGATCCGTTTGCCGTGCGATTCCTTTGCAGCTATGTTTGTTCCGCTCGCTGTTCTGTACTTCGAGATGAGTTGTTTTGTACATTAAAGTGTTGGAAATGAGTAGTGAGTGCCCGTGGTGAATTGCCGTGGTCGGCTCCGAAAAGAATACTCCCAAGATGTTGCGTGAAGAGCTGCCTCACATCTCCTGCATCTGAAAGTGGTATTGTGCGGCAGAGTGCACAAGTTTCCGAAAGATCAACGGGTCGGGATCAATAGCTAGCTGCAATTCCTGTAGAACAGTTACGCGAAGCTCGGAAAGCGAACTCTACCCGATTCATATGCTCCTTGCTTTTTGTGGAAAGTGACTACGTTGAGTTCGCAAGTGTGAAAAATGTAATCCCATACAATTGTGTTTTTTTTAGTAATAATTGTTCAAAAAGAAATGTAAACATCGCAAAATGCTTGACAAAAAACAAATGGTACACCCACACCAGGTGCCCGCTGCGTGTAAATCGGACGTCTTTCCACTGAGCCACTGAAGGAACTCCTTCATGTGTAGAAATAGAGCCGGTAGACTGTATATCGGAAGTTTGCTGTCGATTTCCCTTCAATACATGCACTCCCGGCTTGAAGTTGGGCAGCACCACGCATAGGCCACATTCGCACGTCGCAAAAAAACCATACGCGTGCGTATTCAACTCGAAGTACGCACTTCGTGCTTGACGTTGTATCATTGATGATAAAGAGGCAGTCGACAGGATCGTGTGCAGAGCAACAAGCACATAGTTTAATGGACGTCGGCGGTATTCATCAAATAGCGCCGGGCACAGTGCGCATGACTAGTGCCATGTCATGCGAGGTGTTGTATATGATAAGCCCGATACATCTCTTCACGGGCAACAAAAGACAAAGTATAAAGTCAGAGTTATAATGAAGACGCTCTGGAGACTTCACCGTGCGAGTCGACTTCCTGGCTTGTGACCCTGACCCGCCATCGCCTGAAGGTTGCTGTTGGCGTGACGGTGCTAAGGGCTGCGTCGTCGTACCATTGACCAGGTTTCTGTTGGCCGTAGGCGCTGCACCGCCGTTTGGAGTTTCCTGGATCTGCGACGTCGCCTCGTTGCTCGGGGTCGACTCTGTCTGGACTGGAAGCTCGGTGCCATTCTCGTCTGGACCGGGCGTACTCCAGTCGTCGTCGTCACTCGCTTCCGCATAGTGCTCTCTGGTATGTAGCAGGTGCTGCCGGTTACGTCTCAGCATTCGGTGATCTTCTGTCAACACACGGTAAGACCTGGGAGCGGCCGTGTCAACCACCTTGGCTTTCCGCGACCATGCAGTGTCTCTAATCCTCACGACGTCCCCTTGAGCTAACGATGGCAGTGGTTGCCGTTTTTGAATTTGAACGTGTTTCTTTACTGTAGTGGCTGTTTCTTCGCCAAAGTCCGGAATGTTAGTCCGAAGACGCCTGCCTTGAAGAAGTTCCCCCGTAGATCGGCCGTCTTCTAGTGGCGAGGAGCGGTCGGCTCAGAATGCGCTTGACAATCTGCACACCCTTTTCTGCGAGTCCCTTAGACTGAGGGTAGTGGGGGCTGGACGTGACGTGTTTGAAGTCATACCTCTTCAAGAAGGCGGTGAACTCGTGGCTGTAAAACGGCGGTCCATTGTCGGTGCAGACTTCGAGCGGTATGCCGTACCTTGCGAACATGAAGCTGAGTGCCGCAATTGTGGTTCTTGCGCTTGTGTCCGTCAGCTTCTCAACGTCTGGGAAATTGGAAAGTGCGTCAAACGCAACGAGGTACGAGTTTCCTCCAAAAACAAAGATGTCAACCCCAACCCTGCACCATGCATAGCTCGGAAGTGGGCGCATTAGTAGTGGTTGTACTGGTTGCTTGTAAGAGAACTTTCTACATGTAGAGCAGTTCTGTATCAGCAGGGTGATGTCGCCGTTGAGACCCGGCCAAAAAACAAGGCGTCGTGCCCATTCTTTGCATTTCTGTAAACCGAGATGACCGGCGTGAATTCTTTGTAGGATTTCTTGTCGCATGCTTCTCGGTACGAACACTTTTGTTCCCTTAAAGAGTATTCCGTTCACCACAGATAGTTTCGATGCAAAAGGTTTGAGTTCACCTTGGAGTGGCTGGCCAACTGACAGGCTGCTGATGCTCGACTGCACGTAGTCGTCCCGAGCAGTCTCTTCAGCCAGTTTTTCTTGCGTTGCTTCCGTCACCATGGAACCCAGGAGCTGAATCGCGTGTACTTCCACGTCGTCTGTGGCACCAGCCTTGTCGACCTGACCGACGGAAGGCACCCGTGACAGCATGTCTGCCAAGACTAGGTGCTTCCCTGGAACATACTGCAGGACATAGTCGTATTTGAGAAGTCTTAAAAAAATATTTGTAAACGAGGCGGCATGTCACAAATTCCTTTCATTGTAACAGACAGGAGCGGCTTGTGGTCTGTCTCAATGACGACCTTCTGCCCGTAAAGAAAAAACTAGTGAAATTCATCGCAACCAGACAAAATGCTAAGCGCCTCTTTTTCAATTTGTGCGTAACGTTGTTCCACTTGCGTTAGCGCTCGGGATGCGTAAGCCACCGGACGCCAGTGACCGCCATGACACTGCAAAAGCGCCGCACCGACGCCATCTTTCGATGCGTCACACGTTATCGTCGTCTCCTTTCGAGGATCGAAGATCGCTAACACGGGCGCTGTACTAAGAATCTGTGTGATGCTGTTCCTCTCAATCGCATGGTTCTTGGTCCACTCAAACACCGAAGGAGTCTTGATAAGCGCTCGCAACAGCTCCGTTCTTTCAGACAGGTGCGGAACCTACTTTCCGAAGTGGTTAATCACTCCCAGCATACGCTAAATATTGCCGCGCGCGCAGCTTGCCAAGTAGGCAGCACGCGCGTGGCCTAACGGTTATAGCGCCTGCCTCCCACGCGACAAAAACCAGGGTTCGATTCCTGGCCGCGGGGACGCCTTTTTGTTGACATCGAATGTAATGTTCTGGTAAATTCGAGAACCGTGTTGCTTGTTCGAGTTTAGAAAGTTCTACACACCGAACCTTCTACGCCGATTCTTCTAGAACCCTCCGCGTGTACATAAGAGGCTCCGCGTGGCGAGCCGCAGTCAGTCTCGCCCCAGCGTTCGACTCTGCGCTTACGCCGACTTCGACGCCCGCGACGCTCTATTGTTATCTGCTGTTTCCTTCTTCATTTTTGGGCACAAGTTCGCCCCATTAAACATTTAGTTTCGTCAGTTATTCGCCGCCTCATCACTTGTCCTCCGTGACATTTTGGTGGAGGTGCGGGGTACCATCCTATGCCCGTAAAGCGTACCCCTACGAAGACACACCGCCCGAGTGAGGTGCTCAGCCCCGGAAGACTACCCTTCGCCGAAGACGCCGAAGCCCGAAGGAGCCGTAGGACCAGAGGTCAGTCCCCCGAATTGGGTCTCTTGCCCGAGAACCGGAGGAAGCAAATACCGACCATGTCCACCGCACCCGTCGTCATCATGCTCGTCACTCCCCGGACTCCGACGCCCTTTCACGGCGAAGCCCACGAGGATATCGAAGACTGGCTGCAGCATTACGAACGCGTAGCTCGCCACAACGGATGGACGGCTGAACAGCGCCTCCAGAACCTGTACTTCTCGCTGGAGGGCACCTCGAGGCACTGGTTTGAAAACCACGAAGCCTCCCTCACTACATGGGAGTCCTGCGTCACCGAACTGAAGCGGACGTTCCTTAACCACCACCGTCGCCAGCGAGCAGAGGACCTACTTCAAACAAGGGTGCAGGGCCCCAACGAAAGCGTGACCAGCTTTGTTGAGGATGTCCTGCGTCTCAGTGCCCGAGCCGATCCGGAGGCCGCCGAGGAAAAGAAACTCCGAGTCCTCTTGCGTGGCGTCAAGGCAGAAATTTTCGGAGGCCTGGTCCGCAACCCCCCCGACGACCGTCGATGCTTTTGTGAGTGAAGCCACCAACATCGAGCGCGCACTGACGGCCCGAGCAAGACACTACCACCGAATCGCCGTCGCGCCGGCGGCTCCAACTGTCGCTGCTTCCCTTCTGGACCTAAATACCAGCGGTGCCGACAACCTTCGGGAGATCGTCCGTGAAGTCGTCCGGGAAGAACTCCGCAAGATACTTCCCGCTGCGGATCGCCCGTTCTCACTGACGCTCGCCGAGGTCGTCCGAGAGGAAGTTCACCGAGCCTTCCAGCCTGAGGTTCCGGTCAACACGACGACACCAGAGGAACCGACTTTGAGCTACGCCGCCATAGCCCGACGACCGCCGGAAGCTAACCGCCAGGCCACGGCGCCACCCCGACGAGACCCTCCGATGCCACAGTACCCTCGACGCCAGGAAGGACAAGTCCAGGACGTCCGCCCGGAGCAACCCTCGCCGAGGAAGACCGACGTGTGGCGAACGGCCGATCGACGCCCGCTCTGCTACCACTGCGGGGAAGCCGACCACATCTACCGCAGCTGCCCCTACCGTCGACTTGGGCTGCGTGGTTTCCACCCGAACGACCCACGCCCGAGGTACGGCGAACGCCCTCGCGATATCGAGGAGTACCTTCGACGCTCGCCCTCTTCAGTGCCGTCTCACCGCCGTGAATCCCGCTCGCCGTCACCACGACGTTCAGCGTCTCCAGCGCCACGACCCCGCCGAGAGAGCCTGTCTCCCCTGCGTCGCCGGGAAAACTAGGCGCGGCAACGCCTGGAGGTGGCGTTGCCGAAGACGACCGAAGTAAAGAGCCTCCAAGAACGACGGAGCGCTCCCACTCTCCCGACGCTGCGCATCGCAACGACGCTCCTGCTTCGGTGTCCAAAAACCTCAACGTTATCATCGACGGCCACGACGCGACGGCACTCGTCGACACCGGAGCAGACTACTCCGTTCTGAGTGGGAGGCTCTCCCGCCGCCTTCGAAAAGTCATGACGCCGTGGGATGGACCACAAATAAGAACCGCCGGAGGACACCTCATCACACCAGTCGGGAGATGCACTACTCGCGTCGAGACCCACGGTGAGACGTGCCCTGTCAAGTTCGTCGTTCTGCAAGACTGTTCGAGGGACGTTATCCTCGGAATGGACTTTCTCTGCGAGTATGGCGCCGTCATCGACCTCGGGGCAAACCAGTTGACGCTGCGAAAGCCTGTCCTGCCCCCGGTGGAGGCCAGCACGACGTCATCCGCGATCCGAGTTATAGCCGACCATGTGAATCTGCCGCCGCGGTCGAGTGTTTTCGTCCCCGTCATAACCGACGCAGCCATGCACGGTGAAGCTCTTCTGGAAGGCAGCGTTCAACTGCTCCTTGAAAAAGGAATTGGCGTCGCACGAGGCGTAACGGATCTTCAAGAAGGACGAACAACTGTTCTCGTGACAAACTTTCGAGAGGAACCGCAGCACCTAACGAAGGGTACCACCATGGGCTACGTCGAGGAGCTTCAGACGCCAGCCGTGGTCACCGCAGTCTCAGAGGAAACCTCGTCGCCACAGCAGAAGAGCACGACGCCGCCGCCGCTCGACATCAACCCCGAGCTCCCAGCTTCGAAGCGCCGGCAACTGGTTGATCTCCTCGCCGAATACAGTGACTGTTTTGCCACGACATCGAAAGTTCGCCAAACACCAATGGCGAAACATCGCATTATTACCGACGACGACGCACTCCCTGTTCACCAGTCGCCGTATCGAGTCTCCTTAAAGGAAAGGAAAGTGATTCAAGATCAAGTCCAGGAAATGCTCGACGACGACATCATTCAACCCTCAAGAAGTCCATGGGCGTCCCCGGTCGTACTTGTAAAGAAGAAGGACGGAACCCTGCGGTTCTGCGTGGACTACCGTCGACTGAACGCTGTGACGAAGAAGGACGTCTATCCGCTCCCCCGCATCGACGATACGTTAGACCGATTGCGCCACTCCCGATATTTTTCGTCGATGGACTTGAAGAGCGGTTACTGGCAGATTGAAGTCGACGAACGTGACCGGGAGAAAACTGCCTTCGTCACTCCCGACGGACTGTACGAATTCAAAGTGATGCCGTTTGGACTTTGTACAGCACCAGCCACCTTCCAGCGCGTCATGGACACCGTGCTGGCAGGCCTGAAATGGCAGAGCTGCCTCGTCTACCTGGACGATGTCGTGGTATTCTCACGAGATTTCGACGAACACCTCAGACGACTTCGAGCCGTGCTTCAAGCCATCAAGACCGCCGGCCTGTCACTCAAGCCAACAAAGTGTCGGTTCGCCTATGGGGAACTAAAGTTCCTTGGCCACGTCGTGAACAACAAAGGCGTTCTACCTGACCCCGAGAAGACCCGCGCCGTAGCTGCATTTACGCCGCCGGCTGATAAGAAGGCCGTGAGAAGATTTCTCGGACTCTGTGCCTACTACAGGCGCTTTGTTCGAGACTTCGCCAAAATGTCCGCACCGCTGACACACCTCACGAAGGACGCCGTAAAGTTCGAGTGGACAGAAGAACACCAGAGGTCATTCGACGAGCACACCAGAGGTCATTCGACGAGAACACCAGAGGTCATTCGACGAAGACTCCAGACGCCCCCGATTCTTGGCCATTTCGACCAGTTTGCTGAAACCGAGATCCACACCGACGCCAGTAACACCGGACTGGGTGCGGTACTAGTCCAAATGCAGGACGGCGCAGAGCGAGTCATCGCATACGCAAGTCGAACGCTGTCTAACGCGGAGAGG
The DNA here is from genome assembly GCA_013358835.2 of Ixodes persulcatus. Lineage (NCBI taxonomy): Eukaryota > Metazoa > Arthropoda > Arachnida > Ixodida > Ixodidae > Ixodes > Ixodes persulcatus. Next base: position 5,893 of record JABSTQ010001431.1, on the reverse strand, counting down.
AACTATTCAACTACTGAAAAGGAGTGCCTCGCTGTCGTCTGGGCAATAACAAAGTTTCGCCCATACTTGTATGGAAGTCCTTTTCGCGTGGTCACAGACCACCACTCGCTCTGCTGGCTGGCGAATCTGAAGGACCCCTCCGGACGCCTCGCCCGGTGGAGCCTACGACTGCAGGAGTTCGACATGACCGTGGTGTACAAGACCGGTCGGAAGCACAATGACGCCGACTGCCTGTCAAGGGCCCCAGTCGAGGCCGCTCCTGCCTGCACCAAAGAGGACGACGAGGAGTGTTTCCTCGGCGCTCTGGATGTCAGCGACATGGCAGCACTCCAACGAGATGACCCTGAGCTGCGAGCACTCATCGAGCACCTAGAGGGACAAGGAAGTACCGTTCCCCGCAGTTTTGTACGAACACTGCCAACCTTCTCCCTCCGGCGAGGTGTGCTCTACAAGGAGAACTTCAGTGACAACAACACGGCGTGGCTGTTGGTGGTCCCTTCCAGTCTTCGAGAAGAAATTTTTCAAGCCTGCCACGATGACCCGACGGCGGGACACCTTGGCTACAGCAGAACTCTCGCCAGGATACGCGAAAAATACTACTGGCCCAAGCTCGCGAAGACAGTGCATCACTACACCCGATCTTGCCACGAGTGTCAACGACGGAAAAAACCACCGACGAGACCGGCAGGACTTCTTCAGCCTATTGCGCCGCCATCTGCCCCGTTCCAGCAAATTGGAATGGACTTACTTGGGCCATTCCCACCATCGACGCAAGGGAACCGATGGATAATCGTCGCAACCGATTATCTCACGCGGTACGCCGAAACGAAAGCCCTTCCTTCAGGGACTGCCGTGGAAGTTGCCAAGTTTTTCATTGAGTCCATCGTCCTCCGGCACGGCGCTCCAGAAGTTCTGATTACAGATCGCGGATCATCGTTCATGGCACAGCTGACCCAAGAAATCCTCCGACTCAGTCACACCAGCCATCGTCGTACAACTGCGTACCACCCGCAGACCAACGGGCTGACGGAGCGACTCAACAAGACAATCGCTGACATGATCTCTATGTACGTCGACGTTGAGCACAAGACGTGGGACGAGGTGTTGCCTTACGTCACGTTCGCATACAATACGGCGGTTCAAGAGACCACTGGATTCACACCCTTCCAGCTGGTACATGGTCGGAAAGTAACGACCATGCTAGACGCGATGCTGCCCCATGAGCCAGCTGACAGTGAAAGCAACGACGCCCAGGTGATTGCTCAACGGGCCGAAGAAGTCCGCCAGCTCGCCCGACTCCTGATTCAAAACCAGCAACGCGTCGACGCCGGCCGCTACAACCTTCGTCGCAGGGACGTCCACTTCCAGCCCGGAGACAGGGTGTGGGTATGGACACCGATCCGCCGCCGTGGTCTCAGCGAAAAACTCTTGAAGCGTTACTTAGGACCCTACAGAGTGCTTCGTCGACTCGGGGATCTGAACTACGAGGTGATGCCCGATGGAACACGGACTTCATCACGCCGCCCTCCACGACCAGAAGTCGTCCACGTCGTGCGCATGAAGCCGTTTTACGCTCGATAGGACTGTGGACCTTATGTGTTCCAAGTGACTCTCTAGCTTACCGTTCTTTTTTTGTTTGGTTTGTTTTGTGCTGCATCGGGGCGATGCACTTTTTAAAGGGGGGGGGGGAGTAATGCCGCGCGCGCAGCTTGCCAAGTAGGCAGCACGCGCGTGGCCTAACGGTTATAGCGCCTGCCTCCCACGCGAAAAAACCAGGGTTCGATTCCTGGCCGCGGGGACGCCTTTTTGTTGACATCGAATGTAATGTTCTGGTAAATTCGAGAACCGTGTTGCTTGTTCGAGTTTAGAAAGTTCTACACACCGAACCTTCTACGCCGATTCTTCTAGAACCCTCCGCGTGTAGATAAGAGGCTCCGCGTGGCGAGCCGCAGTCAGTCTCGCCCCAGCGTTCGACTCTGCGCTTACGCCGACTTCGACGCCCGCGACGCTCTATTGTTATCTGCTGTTTCCTTCTTCATTTTTGGGCACAAGTTCGCCCCATTAAACGTTTAGTTTCGTCAGTTATTCGCCGCCTCATCACTTGTCCTCCGTGACAATATCTGTTTTGTCCTTTGGCACCGGCATTTCCAGCAGGCCTTGCACCAGCTTTGGATTGAGCGAGATACCTTTCGCTCCAATTATGTCACCCAGGAACTGTATTTCCGTTAAGCCGAACCTACATTTCTGTGCGTTAAACGTTAAACCAGCTTTTTCAACAGCTTTCAACGCTGACACTAGGGGGTCATCATGCTCTTGCCGCGTCGCGCCCCACACCAGAATGTCGTCAATATACACGTGCACACCAGGTAGACCATCGAACACTTGTCTCAGTGTCCTTTGGAAAACTTCTGGCGCCGACGAGATACCAAAAGGCAGCCGGAGGTAACGGTATCTGCCAAAAGGAGTTGCGAAAGTACAGATTTTCGACGTTTTCTCGCCCAGTGGTATCTGGTGGAAGTCAGAGTTTGCGTCTAGGCAGCTGAAGTAGACTGCGCCGGCCAGTTCTCCTTCTATGTCTTCCCGCTTGGGAAGCTGGAAGTGCTGCCTCTTCACATGCTCGTTAATTCTTCTTGGGTTCATGCAGAACCAAAGTCTGCCATCTTTTGTCTTGACCAAAACCTAAGGGCTTACAAAAAATGTCATATATGTACTTATATTAAAAAATACAGATATGAATATATAAGGAATTGGGCAGATATGGCCCGATATGCATAATCAGGCCGTATCTGGATGGATATAGTCATATCTGCCCAATTCCTTATATACCCATATCTGCCCAATTCCTTATATAGCATATATAGACTGCTTTATATGATCCCGTGTTTGGGCCTGGCAAATAGAGTACCCACCCCATATAAAGCAATTTTCAAGTGAGGCTCCTTCTAGTTTCACATAAAAATTATTGCCATGGGGCAGGTACCATACTTTCCAGGTCCAGACATGGGATCATATAATGCAGTTCTATGAATATCCACAAAATATACATTTTACTGCTATCCCACACTGCCAAACGTGTGTTTAGGAAGATATATCTACAGAATAGGCCACTGACTAATCTTTATTGGCCTGGATCGGAATTTGTCATTTTGACAAATATGTATGCTACAAAGATAGAATGCAGGCGATCGCTAGTTAGGAAACATTGTAACATATCATTCGACGTCGGAAAGTCACAGCCCTTTGGCGGGATTGGTTGTCGAGGGAGCAGACCGAGAATATGGTTTGCAAAAAAAGTTTTATACATAAAAGCGCCAAAACTCTAAACAAGTACTTCCCCCGTTCAAGAAAAAATGATAAGAAACAAAACTGTAATATAGCACGGACAACCATTAAAATAGACTAAAAATGTAATAGCACAAACACACCTATTAAAATAAAACAAACGGAAGGCAACAATTAAGCTGTAAACTATACGAAAGTTCCAAAGTCGTTGATTCCTACTCACAGAGTCACAGTTCTGAATCAACTCTCCGGTCGAGCACAGCAGTTTTGACAAGGGCTTGCTTGCTAGCCTCGTCGTTGAAGTCCTTCCTTGCACCGTGTGATGTTCAAAGTCCCCCAGTCGCTCCTCGCTGGCCTTGTCTTTCCGTTTGGTCGCCAAATCATCCCGTGTGATTAACACGCCGCACACACACACGCACACAGACACCGTTGTTCGCCGGAAGCAATAAAAGATGAAAAGGTCATTATTGCTACTTGAACACGACGAGGTCACCACTGTTTCCCGGACTAGAAAATGACGAGGGCATCATATATTTAACTAAAACCTCATAAAAGTTAAAAATAACATAATTAACACATAAGAAACAAAAACACAAAGGACTAAATCATGAGAAAAAAAATGAAATAATGAACACAGAAGTAAAAAGAATAAAAACAGGAAGGACTTAGACAGACAGACACATTTGTTCAGTTAACAATGACGTTTAATTCTGATAAAAAATATTCCTGCTGCGCTAAAGATCACCAATATGATGTGTAAACTAGGCGACCTTGAGCAAAATATTTGTGATCATAATCAAATGTCATTGCGAACTCAAAAAGTGTGGCTGCCTGCGTAAGTCCTTCGTATTACTATTTTTCTGAATTCCGTGTTCATTATTGTGGCTGTTTGGGACCAGGCGGAACTTGGTGGTGCTTTTTCCATTCTGACCTTACTTCGGACAGCTTCGTACCCATAGAAAAACCCACTAGCCTCTCTGCATAATCCCACTCCTTCTCAAAAAAAAAAAAAAGAAAAAATTGTGTGTATGTTTATACAGTCGGAAGTTAGTTTGCCTCAGTGGGCGTCTGCTGTCTCAGCTGTAGGTGAGTAATTTAGCCAGCGTGGTACAACCGCTAGCCTGAGGTCTTTAACGCGCACCACGCAGTAGTGATACACAACCGCACGCCGGTACGATGCTCATCCAGATCGAAACGGGCAGGGGCGGGGATCCACTCCTCCTCCTTGGAGATACCCTCCGTGTATGCTGTAATTGGAAGAAAAAAATAAAAACAAGAATTAGCCCACATACACATTATTAGCAACATTGCTTTGTAATAATTTTTCTAAATAGGCCCCTGGCTCAGGACCAAAACAACACAAGACTTTTTTTTTGTGCGATATATAGTTTTGGCACAAACGATTTGGCCCGCATTTCGCTGAACATACCCTGTATAATATAACCTTAAAGTTAGGGTGACCCTATTCCTCAAGGTAGAAAACGGGACATCCCAGCCAGTGGAAGAAGGGGTACTAAAGATATAGATTGGTCGAAAAAAATTAATGAAAGAACTGCTCTTATTTCAAAACGTTACCATATTGCTCTAATGCCTCAGGGCCTAGGGAACAGTCACACTCAAGTTCAGTTGCATGCACTCATTTGGAAGGTCCTGCTTCGGGTCCATTGTTGGTGTGGGAGTGCTTTGCCGACAACCGAAGTTTCCTAAGCAGGACTTTATCCGGCAAGACTCGGTTGTAAAAGTCTTCCCACATATATATGTGAAGTTCAATCACACATGAGTGCTATATCCGGTAGCTCAAGAAATATTTCTACACTCGCGTCTTCGCGAGAGAATGAGTGTTTGTGGGCAAGAACAGTTCTAAATCTTACTCTCTTGGTAAATTTTTGTAAGCACATACGGTAATTTTTGTAAGTACCTACGGTAATTTTTGTAAAATATACTTGTAACGAGTAGACATAGTTGCGGTTCGCTTTAACTCACATGGTTCTTTATTGGGACAAAAAACGGGACATTGTTCTTCATTGGTGCAAAAAGACGGGACGGCAGAAGCGGACCTCAAAAACGGGACTGTCCCGGCCAAAACGGGACGTCTGGTCACCCTACTTAAAGTGCACCATTACGATTTCGGCGTACTTTACACCACCATTGTGCTTCCTATGTGCATGACATTTAAAAGCCAAATCCGCGAACACTTCACAATAATCGATGCCTATTAAGCCGTGTGCTTTATGAGGGGCCCTTAGGTTTAAAGCATCCGAAGTGCGCGTCCGTCTGCATTTGCACAGTATACAGAAGAGGGGAGAATGCGGCCGGGACTGCTGCTTTCACTCCTTTCAGCATATAGCTCAAGGATTCCCTAAATATTGCTTATAGAGGGCATTTCACTGCGCAGAACGTAAAAAGACAAGCTTGAAGGTCGCACAGGCAGTCTAGAAAACCGATTACATCGCGTTATTTTTTTCTTTGCGCCATAAAACGTTGTGTAATCATAATCATATCATCAATGGGACTACAGAAGGTTGCATTAAAGTTCCCAATTGGGTCTGTTTTATACTGCACAGCCACTGTCTGTACACAAGTCAACTAGCTCTACACATACGCTCAGCAC